>JABMBV010003003.1:0-11131 GCA_018906735.1 Mesochorus sp. PSUC_FEM 10030011 | reverse complement strand
ATTATTATTATTATTATTGTATATTATCGACGACATTTTTTCGACCTTTCTTGGTGGTGGTGGTGGATCGATGGTAGAAAATATTTATAAGGATGAATTAATGGTTTTTTTATCTACTATCTCACAAACATAAGAAGCAGGGATATTTTGAGAACCTTGATCGTTTACCTAAAAGTAGTGTCGTGATTTTCAAATCACCACAAACTTTCTATTCATGTTCGGAATATGTACTTGAATTTATCCAATACAAAGGGTAAATTTTCGTGAGCCTCGCTTTTGGTTTGGTGTAGATGTGTTTCCGTTATGGAGCAAAACAGCTTTGTAACTTTAAATTTAAATGTAACTTTAAATATTAATTCATGATTTTTAGTTATTTTAGGCATTAACTTGAAATTTTGAGGGTGTACGGGGGCGGATCAAGCGGACGACAAATTCGGATTCAACGCGTCAAAATACATTATCGCGGTAGGTGGATCTGGTCAAATATACTTTTTTTTGAAACGAAGAATGTATATTATAGAGTGGATATTGTCTGGGATGAAACTAAAAACGCACAAAAGGTGCCTGCCGACAAATGACTCGCATCATAATTCATAAAGTATAAATTTTGCGTTGTAGTGGATAAAAAGGCGTTACTCACATCGGCGGTTCGCCCGGTCTGTCAAAGTGCACAGTAAACTCACCTGTAACACAAAAAACAATGACGCGCGTATTATTATTTGATTCGTGAGACGTTTAAAATATATATAGCAATCGTATCGAGGAAATATCGAGGATAAAGAATGAAAGAAAAATTAGGAAAAACATGGACGATAAGAATATTGTGAATATAGCTGAGGAAACTGACAATTTGATGATTGTGGTAAATACTGAAACTTGGATAATTCGGTCGATAACCGGAGTAACTGTGAGTTCGCGTACGCATAATCTTCTCGTCATTCCATTTTATCAAATTCATCGTGTAGCAATTTGTTCAACGATTTTCCCCCTCTCTACACCTATCTATGTATGAAAAAAAATATGTAAAAGAAATATAATTTATAATTTATTCGAGAAACGCGAGTGTTGGGTAGCTACAATAGCGACAAATGTTTCCTTTAAAATGGTAACCGCTCTCTCTCTCTCTCTATACGTATATACGTGGGTTTATCTTTTTCCTTTGGCGCGAGAGAAATAAAATCCATATTTTGGACGATTATCGATACTGCATGGGGCAAATATTTCATATTTCATTACTGAAAAAGTAAAAAGTATAAAAGATATAATACAGCGAACGAAGGCGTCGTCGGTTGGAATTTTGAATTTCAATTTTTCAATTTTTCAATTTTTCAATTCTCGTCAAACATCCTCGTCTATACAATTGTGTTAATCGCTTCTTGAGCGAAAGCTCGTAGACGGGTTAAGAATGAATATTGAAATACCGTTCTCTCGTCGTACATTATTGTTGTAAAAGAAGAAGTAGAGAGATGAAAAAAAAAAAATAACGTACAAGTAAACTTGCGTAGAAAATGAATATAATCAAGTACAGTATAGGGATAACGAGTATCATCGTACGATCTTCAGAGTATGAATATGGGGTAAGGTATTTGCGCATGTTTGCGCGAGAGCTAATGAATTGGAAAAGAGACGGAGAGAGTTGGAATTCGATTTGTATATCGAACGGAGAGTTCTTCTTCTAATTACGGTGATGATTCGAGCGAATCATGGTACAAAAAACGTTTTTATATATGGTATATATATAAATGCGTATATACGAGTTCTAGGGTCGGGTTGAGTAACATGAATGGTCCCTGCGGAGATAGCGGTGACTCTCGTTGTAGGGATGTGCACTCGTTGCTATGCTATATATATACGATATACGGTATATACGGTAACTTGCTACATTTCGCGAAAATCAGCAACATACCGAGGCACGGTTTCTTCGATTTCGATTGTTTCATTGGATGTTGAAGCAGATTAGTTTTCAAGAAGATTAATTGTTGTTGTTGTTGCTCTCGGATGAACGAGCGTGTCTGCTACCACATAACTTTGGCCGATGGAAGCCTGGCATATCATCTTCGAGTGGCTCGGGGCACCGAGGATTCGCGAAGAGCGTAGCGTATTTGTATCCTAAACGCGATCGACCTTGATTGCCCCGGTGCGTGTGTCTCGATCTTTACGGAGACTCGTAAAAATGGAGGGGAAATGGGCGTGGTGTCGATTTCATCACGGAACTCGGACGACTTTCCTCGGGCGCGCACACGCGTACACAGAGACAAAAAAAATGGACTCTCGACGACGTTGGTAGAAGATACTCGAGACTCGATGCGAGTATATTCAGTAGATGATGAAAAATAATCAAGATGACATCCATAATGATGATGGTGATGATGATGACGACGACGATGAATGAATCGCTATCGGCGATGCGATTATGTATAATATTCGTAAGTAAGGAAGTAAAAAGAATCGAGGTTCGTATATTTGGAAGGCGATCGCCTATATCGGTGTATATGTTACGTCCTGGATGTAGAGAAGAGGAACACGGCGAGTTTCGATGCAGGGCGCGAACTTTGAATATTAATATTTTCGACTGATTTCTCAATCGAGGAATTTAGGATATTTGTCGAGATAGGACATCCTCAAATTAATGAGGAAATTATTGTCGAGTCCTTGTTGTTTCAATATATCAACGTTCGTATGATTTATTCACAACTATATATAAAAAAATGATGTGGGTTTTACGAAAAAATATATGGTTCAAAGTTATAAGGTTCGATATGTTAATTAACTCGCGACTATTGGACCAGACTTGGAATTTGTATTCTTTTGACGAATCCCTTTAACTTGGAGGGGATTATCTTGAATCGAGAGTCGAACGGGGAATAAAGGGAGTGTAAGGTTTCGGTTTACATTTAGGGAATAGTGAGTTAAAATTGTTTATAACCGAGTTTGATACATAACGAGTTCTTTGAATGATAAAATATAATTTATGAGTTGCGAGAAATGAAAAAAAGATATTTGGACCGGATATTTATTCAAAAACTGAGATTGAAAAGTTTATTCGTAAGAAATATTAGCTAGGTGGTGAGACTTTTCTGTCAGCTACGCGTTGCATATATAAATTTAGCGCTAGTGGATAATAATTATTATGATTATAATTGACAAAGAAATTTTTGTATCGGCGAGCGATGATATCATAAATGACGAAAGTCTACCTCGATAGTCGAGGCTTTGTCATATGTATCAGAACTGATGATTGATTGGGTATATAGGAATCGATATTACCGGCTAGGACACGTAACATATAAACGATACGCGATCTCGCGCGTGCGTATGCCATGATTTTATACCGTCGTATAAAAGTAAAAGAATAAGAGCGGTTGAAAACGTAAATATAGAAATATTTGCTTCTCATTATCAACGAAATGTATATCGAATATAGACGCGATTATTGGCGTATACTTTCGAGACATTTTTAAATAACGCTCGATCGTCGTAATAGTAACGGGAAACCGTGACTATTACGACGATCGTTAAAGAGACACGCAGGTCGATGGGTAGAAGAGGGTAGAAGAAAATAATGAAATTCTAGTCGCAAACAGAATCGGATAAAACGTAGGATAGAGGACGCCCCGCCCCGGTTGCACGCCGTAGCCTCGCGGATGCAGATGTGGATTTTGTACCCGGGCCGAGAGAACGGTACGATATGAAGATATCGCGCGCGCACGCCCGCGGTCGCAGCTCGGCGCATGCACGCGTTGCATAACGATTGCCCGCCGCCCGCGCAGCAGGTATAGAGCAGAGGCAAGGATATCGCAAGGTGATACAAGAAGGTCATTCGGAATAGCTCGCGTCGTTATCCGATCGATCCATCGATCCTTTTTCGAAATCACCGCTCTCGAGGGTCGTTGTTCGTTTGGTTTTTTTATTATAAAATGAAAAATTATTTTCTGTAGATGTATAAATAAACGATTCACGAGTCCAAAACGCACCTGCGAGCGACAAAAGGATGGAGACTGTGACGCGTGGGGGCGGGGGGAAGGAGCGTTCGAGCGCGTGCCATTTCCTTTCGCGTGAAACTCGCGCCGCCGCCGCCGCCGCCGCCGCCGCCGCTCCGATCTCTATGACTCTGAGACGAGTGTGCCACTTGTGCGCCGCGCTCCGCACCGACTCCATCATCGTGTGCCGCCATTTCCATTTATTTTCTTTATATTCTTCTCCTTCTCCTTCTCCTTCTCCTTGTTCCGAAATTCGATGAAATATGGGTTTAGACTTGCTCTCAGTTTTCAGGATAGAAGAATTTCAGAGTTGGATACGCGCGCGACACGTGTCACCCTCGGCGTTCTATATATGTATATCGTTACAATTTTTTTAGCCGACGAGGATGGAAGGAAGGAAGATTTACGAGATATTTTCGTTTGATATAAAAAGTGTATATTGATCGAATTGATCGAATAGAAAAGATACATCCCATAGCGAAATATACGGTAAAATACGGTAATATTTCACGAGTTTATATGGACGCGAGCTCCCAGATGGTGTCCTTTAACCGATGAATCGTTTGCTTCTCTCGTGTATACCGCGCGCGCGAACAAAGGATTCGGTCCAACGAGTTTTGCGCGCGAGAGAACGCGCAGGAAATTCATTATTATACTGGAAGGGGCAATGTATATTTGTGTACCAACAACGTACCAGAAGTACTGGAATGACTGTGACCGGCTCCTGTTGCCGAATGTACCGCGTTCGTGGCAGCGGTTGCCACCTGTTTCAACGCGCTTATTACCATCATTTCGATTATATATATATATATGTATATATAATCCTGCGTTCGTTTTTTTTCAACACACACACACACACACACAGAATTTATAATCCTCGTGGACTCGCGGAAAAACTGGTGGAAGAATTAATTTGCCTTATTCCGCGCACTGGGATAAAATAAGCGGAATTACACAATTTGGTCGAGATTGGGTTTGAAATAAAACGAAGCGAGGACAAGCGAATCGACGCTGCGGACGGACGTCGAGAGTGTACCGTTCGTGAGCCTCGTCTAGGAGCGACTAACGCGAGAAAGGGGAACGTTACCGCGTACGAGCGACGTTGAATATAACCGCATCGACGAGTTTCACCTTCGAAGAGTTGTCCCGCCTCTCGCCTCCACACGATTCACCTTATACTCTTTTCTCTCGTGCTCTCAACATTTCTTTATCGTACATACAGATGTTTATATACACGCGTGTATTGTACGCGTACCGACACAACTATATCGCAACTTTCTTTCTTTTTTTCGAATTTTAACCTGACGCATCTCGTTGCCTTCGCGAAACAACATTTTTTTTTGCGCATCGTTGTATCGTATCGTGCGCCACATATATGTATTATACAAAATAATCTTTCATTTATAGATATTCCTCGAATGGCGGAAAAATTTCTTTTTTATTCAAAACGTAATAAAAGAGAATAGAGTTGTAATAATAAGAGTAGTCGAGGAGAGGTTTGTCGAGAGAGAGAGAGAGAGGAGAATAGGGGGGACAGGAGGGGGTAAAATATTAAAGAATACGCGAACGGCGTGTAGTAGTGTTTGGTTTGCCGCCGCGACTACTTTCGAGCGCGCACGAAAAGCCGTTACTCTCGTGACTCGGTGTAGAGCCTTACGGAGATGCAACCGCGATGTCCCGTTGGATGAAATTCCGTCTACCGATGCCGTCGCACACTACTACCGATACTAATACTAGTGCGAATCGAGTCGTTTTATAACATAATTTTTATACAATCAAGAACTATAAAAAAAAGTTAATATATCGTATGCGTCTCCCTCCAAATGACTCTGTGCACACGTATTATAGAAAGCGTGTACTTTTTTCGATAATTGACTCGATAGTTTACTCTCGTCGAATTGGTTTGAGCATCGAAAAAGAATATGTGAATCGACGCAATCTTTTTTCGACAAACTTCAAGTCGGATATGAATTTTAAAAACTCAACGATCGAGAATAACGTGTAATATGATGTGGAGAGAAAACGCGGCGTATTAACATCAACGTTAATTATATATATATATGTGTGTGTGTATATATATATGAGTACAATCGTCATTGATACGAGTGGATACGAACGGCGATTGATAGAGAAAAAGCACTTTTACGAGCGAGTGAGAGAAGACGATAAATTGGATATTATTGATCCAAGAGCGAGAAATATGCGTATATACATGGAGGATAAACTTGCCCGAGGCGCGCGCGCGCGCGCGTATGTATGAGCGACGATGGTAGGCTAATGTATACGAGGATAAATCGACAAGGCGGATGTATATACTATGTACGTGTGTACGCACGGTACGAGCGTGGCCTCAAGGTCCGACGTATATATACGTACGAGTATAACGAATATCGAATCGATTCTACGGGATCTTGGATGAGCTTCGGAACGTACGAGTTTGGCGCGCATCATATGTTCGTCATCGACCATTCATATCAATTGTTCCGCTTCTCCTTCTCCTTCTCCCGAACTATACGAAACGATTTTATCGAGGCAATGAAAAAGAACAAGTATCGGTATATGCCCCCGAAGTGAATTCGTCGTATCAACGTGTTCGGCTATAATCAAAATGAGCTGAATAACTCGTCAAAGGCGATCGCGTAACGAGTTTTCTGTCATCAACGACGCACGGCGTCGTCGTCTACTATCGACCTGCGAGGGAACAACCGGCTTCCGCGATACTCGCGATAAAGAGGAATCGCCCAATAAAATGAATAGCTTCACTGGAACTCGCTTCCTCCGGCGTTGAGGCAATCGGAAAGCTTATTACTTGAATTCTCTGTCCGTATCGAATATCGGTGCTTAGCCACCATCGTTTGCGTCAATATTCAACCGAGATCCAATGCGTCCATTTCAGTTTCGGTTATTGTATACTTGAATTCTCAGCTTCGAGTCTCGCGGTCAAGTACTATTTCTATTGTATTTCTTTTCTTTTCTATACAATGTATTGCATTTTCTTTGGTTGCGGCATAATATATATACGTCAATCAATCAATCTCCTTATCCTTTTTCTCATCGAGGATATACCAGTACGATATTACCTTTCCCGATACAGATACAGAGAGATGGAAATATAGGAGTGATATGTGCACATAAATGTCTATAATACGTATATACCGTATGTATAAATGTGTATTTTATAGGTAGTTGTCGCGAGGAGCTTCGCGGTGTGCGGTGAGGGCGAATGGTTTTTCGAAAGTGAGAATGCGTATAGCGATAAAGATCTGGCGGACCCCTCAGTGATGCAACTTGGAGAGTATAAATACTGTAAATATAAATTGTATTTACGTACGATTAAATCGTATCTCGTTGTTGTCACAACGATCCGTATAAATGTATGAAGCTTCGATTCCGTTTCTCTTGTTTCTCGATTGAGGGGAGGGGAAAAAAATAGATGAACATTTTTGACTTTCGAGGAGAAGATGTTCCCGATAGGAGACACGAAATATATTGTATATTGGCTCAGGATTTTTCTTCTTGGCAGAGTTGGCATTCTGTCGGATGAGCATGCCGGCGTTCATCTTCCTTACTTCTTCTTCTTCTTCTTCTTCTTTAATTTCGCCGGTATTCCGCTCGATCTCGGGATAAAAAACGGGAAAGTCTCTCTCTCGCTTGACCTTTTTCATTGGCACCAAGAACGAGACGTTCGCTATTTTGAAACTCGAGGATTGTCTCGGGTTTGCGCCAACGTACTGCAGTTTCCAGTTACGCGCGAGACACGATATCCGTTTGAGAAGTGTCTCGTGTCGAGGCGCAACGACCGTACAGCTATCGATACTCGAACCGACAGAACCAAATCATATACATATAGACCAAATGAAAGTTGAAAAATATAGGCATTATTGTTGTTATTATTATTATCTGCCCTCGTCGCGAAACGAAGAATTTATGCGTATGCGTATCTAGAATCTCGCGTAATCGACGCACGCTTTGGGATAACACCAAATTCGTTGACCATTATCCCTCGTACATCTGCACAACTCGTATTCATTTTTATATGACACGCGTATTCTTCTTCCCCAATTAGATATTTTTAAGCTTCATTCGACGAAGCCATAAATAATATCGAATAAATATCAATTCACGCGGAAACTTTCAACCCGTGTAGTGGGTAATTTTTTTTGCGATGATAATTTGTATGGAAAAATAATGATCGAGTTGAACAGAGTGCCCGAGATTTTATGTAAAACGAGACGCGAGAGTGCGCGGGTATGAAAAATCGTGCCGACGGAGGATGAAAAAAAAGTAAAAAAGATATCGAAGCGGGGCGTGGTGGTATTGAAAATGATGAGGATACTACATAGTATATAGACTGTATATACTGCGCTCGATATGCCGTTGGATGAAGGTTTCATCGCTAATCTTGGCGGATTTAATTGGACGTTGATGAAGTATTGTATATATATATAGAAGGCTCTTCATTCCCGTTTACCATCTTTGGTCGTCTCGGTCGTCGTCTTGATCGTCGCTGTCGTTGTCATCCGTGATAAAATGCTGATGCTCCAACGTTACACGTTTGCAGCTTGGGGGTTAGGCGATGCAAGTACCGTCGAGGCTTCATCCAACCGAGATCCAAATATCGCTATTATAAACGTTTTAATCTGCTCAAAGGCGTCGAATTTTCATCTTGAAAGTATTGGACTAAAATTTCGTCATTCCGTTGAGGAGAGTTGCTCGATGAAAATGTTTACCCGCGACACTATTTGTATAAAAGACCTCTAAAAAGACACGATGATTTACGCGAGAGGAAGGGAGATCGAATCGATGATTCGCGATCGTGGGAACGGAAGCTACGGGGGGGGTGGGGGGGGGGCACAAGGCACGCCACGTCGAAACAATTTCTAGGTGTTTTCAATCGGGTCTATTGAAAACACGGACACAATGACACGGCGGCGAGAGGCGCGGGGCTCGATTACACTTGCTAATAGCTCGAAAGTGGAATGTCGGAACGGGCAACGGTACATAACAACGAACGCACACACAGACCCCGACGCCAGCAAAGACGAGACACTTGTACATATTGATGGAGCAGAGTCTATATGCTCTATACAATTGTAGGCTCTAATTGGGGAAACGAGAGGATACAAGGAGTCGTCAAGATGCGGATGCTCGATTACGGTTGGCGGTAATGATGTGTTTTACGAAAACTCGATCGATATTGACACTCTCGATAACAATATAATCTATCGTTTGTGGATCGGTAAAATCGATGAATCGAATGACAATAATAAATATCAACATTTATATATAGATAAAAGATGAAAAGATGGAAAGGTGGAAAATTTTGTGATTTTCGAAATTTCCAAAAGTTAACCAAAAATGGTCGTAATTTTTTTTCAAATCCCAATTCCATTATAAATTGAAATAAGGTAATGAGATAGACATCGATAGGGATAAGAAAAAAAAATATTGGGGATCGATGGGAAAACGCGATGTAGGTATAGTACACGATCGTGAGACCAAGACGAATGACTGACGATAAGACTGAAGTTGGAACAGCTATAAACTCATCTGGAGCAATGCCAGGGCGATTGTTTCCGTCTTCGACTGCAATATTTTCCCGGACCGAACGAATGTCACGATCGTAGCCGTAAAAACCCATTGAAAAGACGAAAAAGCGATGACCTACACACGACACCGTTGAGTTGTTGAAAAAAAAACCGCTCGCTTCTTTCGACATCATCATTATTAGCACGATTATTATCATCATTTTTTCTATTATTTACTATTGACCTCAATTCTCGGCGAATGTATACCTATACTATACAGCGATGAATATGCGAAGGGCAAATGTATTCGCTTTGTATACGACGTCATGACTATCGTTGCGCCAATATTTTTTTCAAGAAATATGAAAAAAAAAAAACTTGAACTTGAAAAAATGAAGAAGAGAAAAAAAGTAACGGAAAAATGGCGTATTTTTGTTGGAAAGGACCTCGTTCATGAAATTTTTGAGACGCGTACTGTAACCAAGTTGCACGACTTGGCGTATTGCTGCAATTGGCTCCAGGCCTCTGGATGAATGTATAAATACACGAGGATTCATCCGTATGAATGGGCGAATGAGCCCGAAGAAGACTCATTATCTCGTTGCCAAGAGCGAATCCAACTGGGAGTAGTCATAGTGGGCGCCGCAAGCACAACAGCAGCAGCAGCAGCAGCAGAAACTGTGTTACACTCACTCTCTCGCGCTTTTTAGATCGCTTCGGGCTATTTCGTGGAGAATAGGAGGAGAACCTTGCCACGTATACAAATGAAAACTACACACAGAGACAAATAATACTAGACACGGGGAGTCTAGTATTCTCTTTTGCACGATTTTTAAAATATCTACTTCGAATGATTCAACGAATATGATTGTCTCTCGTAATGACGCGAATTGCAACTGAAATAAGATATAGTATAGTAATTGCTATCGGCGATCAAGTTTTTGTCGACGGAAGACAAGGTGCATCGGAATATCCGAATAGAAGCGGCGAATAGAAGCTTCGTCGGTCGGCGGTGTAATACCAGCCGAGAAAGAGGGCGAGGCCGTTCCTCGCGCGCGGCGGTGTAGCGAAATACTCTCCACGCGAGAAATAAACTTTTGTCTGTACGCCCGTGTATACCCGAGGGAGCGGAGAGGTCCTTTAATATTCTCCGCGTCGTTACACCGACTGTAGCCGGCATGCTTGAGCAGAACGAAATGTCAAAAATAAAAGAGAGAACAAAGAATAAATTGTACATGTACCGGGAAAGTCTGACGAGGATGGCGAGAGAAAAACAAAAAGAACGAGCCGACAGACGATGAAACAAAACAACGTCGATCTTTCGAGTCTTCTTGTAATGTTACTTCATTCGTAAATATCAATAAAAATAGAACGTGGAAAAAATACAAAATTAGTCGTTTGCGGCAGCAGGAGGTTGGGATCGTCAAATAATTGTCAAATAAAATTACAATTTTCTTGGAACACATCATGATATCGGAAAGTTTCCATCATTGAATTCGGCCACCTTGAAAAATGACAATAACATAGATCGGTATGTTGAATTTTTGAAATTTTCAAATTTTGTTGAAAAAATAAAAAATTATAAAATTATAAAAAACGAACCTTATTAATAAATAATAAGTT
>JABMBV010002992.1:0-19790 GCA_018906735.1 Mesochorus sp. PSUC_FEM 10030011 | reverse complement strand
TATATATATATACATATTTATTTATATACACACAAAGAATTGTTAATATGCGACGATTAATTTGCTCGGGGATGAAAATCGACGGGTTCAACGGATGCTATAGTGGGTCACATACACACACATACGTATACTCACATAAAACACGCAGAAAACTGGAAATGAGAATTCGAGAACGCGCATCGGTTCAATATTCGTTAATCAGTAGATCGTTGGCTAGCCGTCAGTAAGAAAAAAAATTTTGTTTTTCTTTTATTGCTCATGTGTGTGAACTTATTAAGAGACGAGGCAATTTCTTGACGTCAAATTATTTATATAGAATGCGTTAAAACATATTGGTGACAGAATGATATCTTTTTTTTTTTTTATTCTATACATTACTATAATTAATGTTCAAAAAATGTGGTATTGTACGTTAAAAAAAATTAAAGGCATTGACAAATTTTTTGTTTTGGTTCGTTAAGGTTTGTTCGAGGAGTCAAAATTTCTATTGCAAATAATCACTTTGAGCTGTTTGTACAGTTTATTAATTTATACATAAGCAATAGATGTATTAACAACATATATTATTGAATTAAAATGAAGAAAAGAACCAAAAAAACTGTACAAATCTTACAAACTTCGTGAGCAATGCTATAAACGAAAAGCTAGTATAAAATGAATTAATAAAATAAAATAAGGTAACTTTGTTTTCGTACTTAGAATAATTGACTTTAAAATAGATTTTTTTCATAGTATGTAAACAAAATGTCAGTAAAATTTATTACCACCGACTGTCCTTAAAGAGCTTTCGTTAGCTCGTTACACGAAAACGCATATTCTAAATCCATAAATAACCTCCTATAATGATCGTAAAATTTCAGTCGTTGTGCGCCCCGAGTAAACGATGGATAGGCGTCGATGTATCTGCATACGATATCTGTGCTTTTTTCGGTTCAATTACCAGAGGAATATCCGTGTATATTGTCGCGTGCCAAATTCTTGAATCGTCGATATCTACAAGAATTTTGAGACTCTCTCTCTCTTTTTAGAGCTCCGATGACCTCGAAGTACGACATACTTAATAATATACTCCTCCCCTCTACACCCCTCTCTTCGTATTTGTTATCCCACAAATGCCATATTCTTCTTTTGGATTTACGATGAAAACTTTTCATACACAAACAAACTGGCCGGATCACGAAAGATTCGGAATATAAAATCGCCCACTGTACCATCAACGGTATAAAATATTATAAGCATGCACTCCTCCACCTTCTCTCTCTCTCTCAATTTACACGCGAGAGTTGCTAAAAATAAATGTTTCGTTCGCAATACATCGGCACGAAGATATTTCTTTTTCCTTCACACACAGCAACTGGTTCCCAATTTTACCTTTATACGCTCAATATACTATTTTTTTTTGTTTTGCTCACGTGTATTTTGTGCTCCATAACCGGTTTCCAGGTCTTTTTTTTTCAAACGATATTGTGCCAAAATACTGTCGACTCGTTTTACCGGTATCGCGGATGAGTTTCAGCCTAAAATTAAATCTGAAAAGGTTTCTGTTGATAATGTGTTACGTGGAGGGTCAGTGTGACCAATTCAGAATTTTTTTAGCGTTCGATAAAGATCGAGAAAAAAAATTGTTTTTTTTTCTTTTAAGAGAAGTTGGAGCTTTGGTGCGAGGGTGGAAACTATAGCTAGTTGTGGTAGATATGTAAATGCATATATTTCTTTATAAGTGTATTAATAATAGATGGTCTGCTGTATATATACCGGAAGTGCAATGTGTGTTGCAGCTTCCTGTTTCGGGGCAGTTTGTATTTTCCAAGCATATTCTCACTTCCAATGACTCTGTTTACCTAGCTAAACGTACCGCATATAATTCCGACTGCACTCTTCTCCCATTTGCTCGCCATATTATTTCCGGGCTTACTCCCACGACTCTAATCTAGAGGACGCGATATAATGCGCGAGTTGCTTATACGTGCGTGTTTGTGCGTGCGTGTGTGCATTGGATTTTTATAATATTCATGCGGGTAAACATATAAACGTTATCTCGTGAATGAGAGGGAAAAAATACTTCGTGACCTAAATTTGTTCGAAACGAATTAAAGCCTCAAAAGAACGAACAAATAGTGCAACGTAGTTTTTTTTTTCTTAATGTAAATCGAAGCAACTATCGTTATCGCAGATTGGAAAGTTGTAGATTTTTCATAGTGCTCTTTTTCTTGTCACAAATATTTTCTTTTGTTTTTATCATTCGCAGTCGGTAGATTGTTTTATAATTGAAAAACGATAAATTTTGAGGAGGGAGAGAAAGGAAGATTCGGACGGGCTTTCAGTAGTGCATCGGAAATCCGCTAGATGGCGTCGAGCGAAATTTTTCGCTTAAACGTGTTCTTCCTTCATATCATATAAACAAAATGTACCTTCATATCCTTCTCTAAATTTCCTTATTCTCTTACTTTTTCTAATTTGATTAATTGAATTGAATTCGAAATATTATTATTTGTATATTGTCGATATCAACATACTAGTTTCGTGATTCAATAAAATTGGCCAAAAATGGGAGTAATAATCTTTACATTTAAAAAATGAATATTATTTATTTACATATCAAAACGTCAAAAAAAAGTACACAGTATTTTATATCAGTTGAATTTATTAATTTTTTCTCTATTAATAACTTAGCATGGAGGCGCTGTCACGTCTTTCGATATAGAATTGGTAATTTTATATGTTAAACATTTTACTTTGTACCTTAATTGTTTAACTATATGTATAAACGGAAACAAAGAAAAAAAAAAGAATTACAGTATAGAGTAGCATTATATAAAATTAGCGACAGAAAATACGTAAGTTTTTTGCCGCGATCGCGTGGTCAAAAGTTCATTAAACTTCGTCAAGACCGATGGCTCTCGGTGTCACGATTTATCGTGACGTTCGTTTTTTTTTCTCCCTCGACTGTGATTAGCCGGTTAGCGGAAATGGAAAAAGGTTTAACAATCGCGAAAACTCTCAGAAGCGAGTGAATGTTGATTGTACATATGTACGACGCGATCAGCTATTATAATTTATTTATAACCCAAAAAAAAAGTATTCTTACAACCCCTGGCTTTCTTATAATATTTTCCCTGTTGCCCTATACCGCGACATTATATCGCGAGTCAGAAAAGTCGCGGTTTATCTATATATGCACGAGATAAGGGTATCATACATGCACTATACACAATATATAAATATATATTTATAGTGCACGCGAGTTTTATTGCAACGGCGTAACACGTGGTGATTTATTCTAGCGTGCACATTTTTTTCTTTTTTTTTCGAGGACGGAGGAGAGAGCAGCCGAGTAATGATGATATCGCGATTCATTTGCACTTATCACAGACAAGAAAATTTAGTCTCGGGATAAAAAACGTTTATCGAACATTCGTAAACGTGGACGCGGTTGGGAATTTTATTGTTTCAGCATTTTTATATATGAAGGAACCAATATCTGTCGTTGTATGGGTTTAAACGAATGAAACATGTGTAATAATTTGTGAGAATGGGCAGGAAGTATATCAGCCGCAAAAAAATTCCGAGATAGAGGGTCAAGCGTATTCAAAATATTTTACAATTTATATTAACAATATGCTGCTGCTATTGCCCCGCTGATCCTTGGGTGCATTCATGGAAAACTTGATAGAAAGCGCCAGTATATTTTTAACAACTGCGCGAAGGCGAGATCTCGTCTTATAAACATGAAAACATACCGTCGTTTTCTGATGAAATTGAAAGATTTTTTCAACACAATATATATCTTGTACCACCACGAGAATTTTCGTTTGTAATATATGTGAGGGACATTTTATTACTGGTTATTCTTTTACCTCGTTACTAATCTTACTATAAATTAATCCCGTATTGAACCACCAGAAATCTTGTTATTGAATGAAGATGCGTCAAAATCTTGGTCAATCTTGATAAAATAAAAATGATAACGATAAGATGTCATGCATTTATTCATCAAGATAAATATATAAAAGTTGTAAAAATATTTGTTCATGATATACACTTGTAGCTCTTTGGAACTTTAATTATAACTTGACCGAACAGCCAGCATGGAAATAGCCTGCGTTTCTCATCTTTATATTCCATTAAAATTCTTTATATCTCGCGTACACATTCCGCGAGTGTATGGACGAAAAATTGGCGCGATTGCACGAGCTTATCCCTGCCCCTTGTTATTTTTCGATGGACCAAGAAATCCGTGTGTCAAATGAGAAAACAACTTTGCGTTATTTATCTACACAGTGTTGCTTTTCGTAAAAACGATGAGATTAACTCGTACATGGAGACATTCCGATTTATTAATAAAAACTTGCAGAATATAAAAAAATATATATATTTTGAGAATGTACGCTCGTGTGAATGCTCTTGAAAACAATCGTCGCGGGCAACTATCCAAATACCGATTGAAAATATATGCTCGCCTACGCGAAATGCACCTCAAATTATTATCTTCGTTTTCCACCCTCTTTCCCAGAAAAAAAAATGCTCATATGCGGTAATTTTTTTTTTTTTTTATTTAACGTGAATTGCACATTTTACCACGTGTCGCTTGGATAAAATCAGTTTTCTGGATATGATGACGTCAAAGATTATAAACAAATGAATATAACACAGAAATGACGAATGCAGTTTGAAAAAAAAGTCAATATGATTCGATACAAGAGACTGATAAGAGAGTAAATTTCGAGGAAAATTGGTTAGGAAAATAATTGTGGTTTTCGTGATAAACAAAAAACGTCAAACAATTCAGTAGTACTCGCTTCTAGAGTTTATTTCATTGGATGGGTCAAGCTCGCTCGTAAATGATGATCAGCATTTATTTACCGCGACGATACATCGCTCGATGGACCGATCTCTTATCTATCTAGCTCGAAAAATTCGTGACACAAGTCATGACGCGTCGAAGCCGCGGCTTTGAACGATAAAAGTAAAGTGTACACACAACTCTAGTTAATTTGAAAAAATGATAAAAGATACAGAGTTACAGATTGATATATAACTATGATGTACATAATAATACAATATGTGTACTCAGAAGAGAAGATCTAAATTAGACGCAAATTTTATTTTTAATCGTGTATATTTAATTGACAATTCATTAAAATTAACGAAACTCTACGCTTAAACGGCGTATACTATATAAACGCATTATCTTTGCAAAAATTCTAGTGTTCAAACGATAGTGCGTTTTTGTGTGGGAACTTGGGGATCGGCCATCGGATTCGATCCTCTCGCGCCTTCTTTCGCTTTTATCTAACCATTATTTTACATCCCACGTGATTCGTCAAGTAGCGTATAAAATGTGTTAAGTATCAAAGGTCAATCGTATGGAAACACCGGCGATGAAGCCAAAGGCGGTTAGACTGGTCGACAAGATAGATACTGTGCATTATACGTGTGTTTATGAGATACACCCACACCGATTACTTTTTTAATTATTTTATTTTTCCCTCTTTCTCTCTCTCTCTCGCTCTATGCGATCTATTTATAGAAGCGCGTTAAATAGGCCTCGATAATACGCATGTGAACCTAAATTGATTAAACTCTAAATGGACGGTAATTAACGAACAAGTAATAATCATTTATGTACAGACGAATAAAAGAGTCATCAGATCGCGAGGCATAAAATCGTTTTATCACGATATTGTGAGAGAGCATGAACTCGTTTTTGGTCAATCGTGTCATGTATGTATGTATAGTATATACGATGTTGATTGATTGCCATTTAGCATGCATATAAATGATAAATTGATATTGACGTTCGATATACAAATAAAAAGAAACGTTCCCTTTCTCTCGTAGCAGATGTGAAAAAATGATTTTTTTAATATACCAAAGCTCTGATAATCCAGGCTCAGGATTACCAATGCGAGACGCGTTATCGGGGATAGCTCTTGAAAAAAATAACAATCGTCACATTAGTATTCTTTTTTTTTTTATTTAATTTAATTCTCGTTTATATGAAAAAAATAATTCTCGAGCGTTGACACGTGTCGGAGAGTTTCTGACGAAATATATGTACATGAGGCTATTATCACAATGCTGCGCAATTCGCCAATAATTTATCTCTGTTATTCCATTTTTCTTCGTGGATAAGGTATTTCGGTATTATTCAAATGCTGCGTAATTATGACGCGTTGAGGAATTTTTCGTTGTTATTATTATTATTTAATCGCTATTTCAAAATAATTAAAATAACTCTGGTTAAAATCTGCACTTATCGTCAAATGAAAATTTAATTCAAAGCCACAGTAATGTATTCATGATTTGAGAAGAGAAAAAACAACAAATGCAATTCCCAAGCACTTCTCTTATCGTTGAAATACAATTTTTAGAATCATCCTATCACAATATCTAAGCCGACAATCATCGTGCGATAACAGACCTCCAAGAGCTCAATTTACTCCAGCGTGTACACATCAGCCAGTGAAGTTGAACTGTAGGTTGTACAATTTGAAGTGGTGATAATTATCAAAGTTGACTGGGGTATGCGTGTGCAGCCATACTTCACGACAGGAATTGTAAAAATGACTTGATATATGAAAGAGGCAGTTTTAATCTTCGTGCAACATCGAATATACTGAGTGTCTAATTGAATTTTTTTTTTTTTTTTTGAAGTATTAAGAAAGATGAAATTGTTTTTAATAGAAAATGCATGAAAATTTTTATCCATACATAGTTTCACAAGTGGCCATATTCAAAACATTTTTATTATACTTTTTAAATATTTCATTTTTTAATTTGTATAAGTATCTTCTTTTATGTAATTCTTCTTTAATGAATGCAGGTATCAAGAAAGATACAATCGTTTTGGACAGAAGATACATGACAGTTTGTATTCATACATAGTTTTACAATAGGCCATATTTTAAAACTTTTATTACATTGTTGAAAGATTCAATTGTTCAATTTATCATTTTTTTTTCCACGATAAATAATTCACGCGATCGAAGCGTATGAGCATATACGCTCCTATTCTCGTAAACAGGAAACAACCACGATGTTAATCTTGATCGCTCACATTAGGTTCAATTTGTTGCTGACGCTAACGACTATTATTCACCTTAAATCGATACACTCGCATAGGATTCTCGAGTGTATGAATTACATTTGTAAATTGTGCCGGCCCTATTATTATTTTTTTTTTCCTCAAACAAAGAGTTTCCGCGACGAGATGCATACCTTTATCGGCACGAATCGCGCGGCATTGTGCAAGTATGGCTCTTGCGCAATCACGATTATTCGAAGATTAATTACATTGTATATATAAATATACATATATATATGTGTATGTACACGTATGAAGGGTGTCGGAAGAGCTCACAGAGATATGCACTTTGCAATTATGCTTAATTGCACTGGAGTAAGAAATGAAGGGGGTTTATAGACGATAATGGTGGCTGTGTAATTGCCACGCGTTGCGCTCATCAACCTTTTATATTTCAACGTGCTATCTAAGATGTTGCCTGCTTACATTGTATATACAAAGGTATTTAAAGTAAAAAGATATTACTTTTTTTTTTCAACTGAGTGAGTTTTTTCTAATGATTTATTTTTTGTAAAACCGGTAGCTGAAATATAAGCTATGAATCTTCTATTTAATTGAAATAATTATGAAACATTTATTCGAAGCACTTAGCGCAATGTGAAATTTCTGTTCTATTATTTTATTTTTTCAATTTACAACTCTTGAAGCCGAGAAATTGGATTGTTAGAAGAAACAAAAATCTTCGAGTGAGTTTGAAGATTTTACGGATGATAAAAAGAGAAGGCACGTGCTAAATATTTATTCCAAGTGCGCGCGTGTTGTTCGGTTTGATATTGTCGGACGAAGATCCAACTTGGACCCAGCGTCCGATATGTCTATCCTGAGAATTAGAGAAAGAGACAGAGAGAGAAAGGGAAGAAGAAAGAGAATAACAAAGCTCTTGTGATCCATTACTGCTCATCTTGCCTCTTTCTCACTTCGCACATGTTGATTGATTTTTTTTTTTTTTTATAAGCCATCCCTGCTTCTTGTTCGAGCTGAGCTGTAAGTTAGTTGCGAGCACACTAAAGAACAAGAAACAGTCAAACGGAGCGAGTATTCAAGATCGCGAATATAACACGTGCGTCTTGACTTGCCACAAGTCTTTGACGTGAACATCGCGTGCTATTCACGTGATTCGGTTTTTTTTTTTCAGTAGAACTGAAAAGTTACACACAAGGTGTGTTTCGTAGGTGTTATGCCTATTTTTACTTTTTCAAACGACACTGAAAAAATGATTTATTTAATGTTGGCAGGCATTTTACAAGAAGTTACTACCAGCGAACGTTAAACATTGTCACAAACAACGAAAAAAATCTTTTCACTCTTCGTAAATGTTTTTCGCTTGTAGATATAATTTTATGATACATGTACAAATATATTTTCATCGCTGTATATATGTACGTAGGAGGGTACACGATAACAATCAACAAATCTCAAAATTGTTACAATATCAACACGATCCGATAGAGTGCTAACGGCTCGCTCTTAAAATATCAAATATTTGTACAACTTTGTACAACCATTAGTATTTATATTACACATTAATAACATGTAATTCTTCGATAAATTACAATATTAATTGAATACGTACACTTGCTTGTTAGAAATTGATAATAAAATGTAATATAATACAAAAATTTACAATTACTCCACACAGAAAGAGAAGATTTTTTTAATTATAGCTGATTTATCGAAGCTAAATGATTTAGTTTAATTAAAAAAATATTTGAAATTCTTAAAATAAAAATACTAATTTATCTTGATCTATTCTATTCTCATGATCCGAGCCAAGGATTCAAGGTTGCGCGAGCGTGTCAGTGGACAGTCATCGAGTCTGATGATATTTTAAAAAAACCATGTCGGTGACCCGAGCGATATTTTCGTCTTCTTTTAATTTGTCTTGTTCATTTCGTAATTAATTCGTTAACAGCATTCGTAGAGCGAATATCTATTTTCTAAAACGATAGAAACACATTTTTTTCCAAGAAATGTCCTTTTTTTTTAAATGTTTTTAACAATGATACAAAAAAAATTAATATTTTGGTATCATTTTTATTTCGAATTATATATCTTTTATTGGGAATGTCATAAAAGCGCGATAAATGAATACGTACCTGTATGCTAAATAAAATTTTATCTTGTTTTTGTCAAGCAAAGAATTTTTTACGCGTATCTCAAATAATTCTGTTGAATAAAAAAAAAAAACAAAAATTGATTACTTTACACCGAGTCATATTCCATTGAACATTTTTTCTCATGGATTGATTTTATAGCATATATTAACTTTCGTTTCTATTATATAATTAATGAAAAATAATGTGTGCTTCAGTACATACTGGGTACAATTTATATTTATGCACAAAATATTCCTCTCAGATTGATCTTTGTCTTGAGAGGGTGGCAATTAATTAAAAAAAAAAAGGTTACAATTTTACGGCACGAAATTTTGCGAGTTTTCTCGCGGTGGGAGAGTAACACCAAGACGCGCGTTCACAAGCCACCATGAGGTGGCTCGGATTCGATAAACACTTTATTTCTGGCTATGTCGAAACGTTGCGGTGGTAAATCGCATGCTGTGTGTACCACTAAAAATATACGCGGGGTCTTGATGCCTATACTCTTGCCGGAGCGAGTTAAACTGCACAAACGAAAATAAACTCTTCGAAACACCTGGCAACCCGGTGTTCTATTCTACGTTAAGAGCTCATAGCCGCATACACGGACATACTACATATGTATATGTATGTGTGTGTGTGTGTGCATGTGTGTAATAAAAACACATACGGATATCGCACGTTGCTGAGACAAAGACAAACAATTTTGCAGCATCTGAAGCCGCGCGAGAATGCCGAACGCAAGAAAATTCAAGTTATCTCTGTTGGAAATTTTATCAAGGTGAAATTGTACAGGTTATTGACGTTATATAGTGGCCACAAATTTAACTGATACATTCAATGTTTTGAGAGTAAAAGGGAGCCACTGTCCAAGCCTTTGCGTGAATATCGAACAAGTTTGTCACCCGCGAATTCGCTTGCATGAAATATTTACTTTTGTAAAATAGTAAATAAAACGTAAAATTGGCGATTTTTTGAAAATATTCATGCTTATATAAATTTTATCAATCTTATCTACATTCTTCGAACTTTCATGGCTCATTTCATCTTCGTAAGGGTGAATTTGATGAAGACTGCCAGAATTATTTATTTGTTTATTTTATATTAACTTGAATATCAATTTTCATATGTCTAATTTCTAACAAAACTTACATATAATACTTATATAATATAACCTCTATCATGTTTAAAAATAAGCTTTTAATCAGTTATACAAAAATTGGGAAGCAAAAATAATCAATAGTTCATATTTTATTTACGGTTTTTGATGCTAGGTTTCAATTATACCCCAGTGTGTGGTAATAAGGGTTAAAGAACAACATTTTTCTTACTCAGGGTTCAAACTATCTTCTGACTAAGATTCATTAAAATCAATTCAGTGGTTTAGTCGTGGTAATGTAACAAAAAGATAGACAGATGTAGTTACGCTTGCGTTTATAATAATATTATAGTATAAAGGTAAGAATATGGATTTCTAATTGTATGTAAGATATGTCCTAAATTGTGTCGATAAGCCATTTGGAGAACTTCTTTTGGATATAATTCTCAAGCACTTCTCGAAACTCGATCGCTAACAATCAATTTGGCTTTAAACATAAGCATGCTATAAACGTCTAACAGACAATTGAAAAATCGAATTGGAGTTGAAAAAGCATTGAAAGCAAGTCGAGCTCTCTATGTAGGCATTATTCATTTTCGACTTGCACATATTCATGTATCAAGAACTTTCAATTTGATTTGAAAGTTCTTCATTTTTTTTAGAGAGACAATCCTGTAGTTATTCAAAAAAGTGTTATTATCTCACATTTCTTCGAGTTTTAACTTGAAATAACGAGTACGAGAAGATTTTGCATTTAAGAATTTAATGTGAGAGACGTTTTTGTATTTTCTTTTCATTTTAAAGATTTCATGCTTTTTCACTATTATCCATGCTCCGTTTCTCTTTTTTCGTGCGCGATTTTTGTGTGTAAGTTTCTAATATCGAGGTCTTGACACATGGGGAAGTGACAACCATCTTGGATGCGATTCAAGAATCTTGTTGTCGGCGAACTTGGTACGCGGTCCGCAGCTGGACGACGATTCAAGTCGGAGAAACGAACATGCGTGCACATTGAACTTTTTTCGTATTTTCACGTTTTAATTCTCTCTCTCTCTCCCTTTTTTTTACATCTTGTTCCTCGTCATTTAAACGACTGTTGGGTATATTTATAATTAGTACGTTACTTTGTGTGAGAACGTGAGTGCAAAGCTCTCGCATTGTCAGTTCAGTTATGCGAGTCCGAAAAGACATGACATTTGGGTGAGTGACCCTTGGAAAAATTGAACGCAACAGTTGGGGCTACAAGAAACGATAAAAAGCTGTCGAATATTCAAAATAGACTCGAATGCACTCGTATTCATTTTGTTATATGAATAATTTTTTTGTATGAGTCAACGAGACATCAAATTTCGGACTAAATCGTTGAATTATCAATCGTTTAACAGTTCGTGGAAACAAATTGACAAAAAAAACATTCATTATCACTCGTAATATATACTAATATATTATATATATATAAGCATTGAAGTATTATGTTTACTCATGAGAATCATTAATACATTTTTTGAATATCATGATTGTACAGAAAATTCGAAACATCGGTCATAATCTTTCGGGACTCGATGTTAATTACATGTTCGGACGAATGTATATTGTTACGGTAGGTTTCGTCGCGAGCGAGAATATCAATTATCATCGTGACAAGACTCGTTTTAGCTGACTACTGTACATATATATATATATGAGTATAAATTCCGGAGTCTTGGGGCAAAATTGGACAGTGATGTCCTTGAGGTTATTTATTGACGTCAGTCTTTATATTGGATAATAGCGAGAGAAAAAAAGCTTGATTTATTTATTACTTCGTTATATTTTTAGTGCCAATGGGCCATCAACCGAAATTCATTAGGTTCAGTATCGTTGAAAACAAATTTCTTTTTTTCGTTTAAAAATATATTACTTGGTAAATTGTTTTTTAGCTAATTAACATCAAGACACTCTTCAGTATATATAATTTTCAGTGAATTTATTGACAATCTAAAGCCTCAATGTCGATATTAACTTCCAACATGACATGCTAAAATACAGTATTCTAATACATCGGTTAATAATATTCGCTACATATATATAGTACGCATCTATTTTTAAGCTGATTGAATTAATTAATTTCTAGGTGTGCTCCCTCTGAGCTCACGGTGAATTTCTTAGTACATGTACTATATTATACACCCCTAGTGGACTCTTACACATAAAATATTCGTAACGTTGGCTCGTGGCCTGCTATAACTTTGCTTCAATCCGGTACATACACACACACACACACACACACACCCACACATATATATCCCCATCCACATACCTGATTATTATATCTATCAATTCGGCTAGTGTTTCGGGAACTTAATTGACGGTACAGCTCGTAATACTGGTCGCAATTTGCATGCGAATACCGCAATCTTTTACGGCCAGGGTGTACACATAGAATACATACGGAGTGAATCAATTGAATTCAAACATAACGAGCTGAAGACTTTTGCAAGTTGCTTATAAATAGAGAAAAAATGCGAATAATCAACATTGAGGGAATCAAAATATCGATTTTTAAAAATTATTTTAAAAATGTGTAGTTTTGAGTTTTTGCTTTTTCTGCATGATTCAAATAGAATGCACCGATGAATAAATTCTGCTCTACGATGTCTTTTTTTCTTCATAATGCTTGTCATCACCTGTTAAACGGAGCACATTTTTTTTAGGTTCCTATTTCAATGTTGCAGGCCAATTTTAAAAAAAAGCTGCTCTATTTGAAATTTTTAAAGCATTGCACAAATAAAAATTTTGATTTGAATTCAAATGTGCTGCGCTTAACTGATATATAGAAAATCATGAAGAAAATGAGATAATTAGAGAACAGAATTCATGCAGTGGTGCATTTTGAATCATGCGCAGATAACAAAAACTTAAAATGTAGTTTATCAGAATATTGATACAACTTAGAATCCTAATCAGAACCCAAAATCTTCCATTTAATATATCAAATAAAAATGTACTAACTACATTTTAGGCATTATATGAATTTTTTAAACAATTTGTCAAAATTTGTATTTTTATGCTGACTGGGTTCTTTTAAGTAATTTATTTAAACGACTGTCAATAGCCCCTGAACTCTTTTCTCTTGTTCTTGACTATTTTCGTTTTATGAGGCCACGTCATTTCAAATGATTCACCATTTATATAGGTGGACACAGGCAGGTAACGATTGCTCGCAAACAAAAATACCCGAACCCTCTACAGTTGACTGGATTAATTATTCGAGGCACGTCGTTTCTTTCATTTCTAATTGATAAATGACTAATTACATACGATTTATTGTTAATTAAACATATTTTACTTTTATATTATCGTCGTCGAATATTGTTACGTTCAAAATTATTGTTAAAAAAAATAACTTTATAAAGTAGAATATATAAAAAGCAAACCTAATATTTCTTATTTCCGTTTACATTTACCAAATGACAATAATTAAATGAGATAATGACGATAAATTAATGATTCAATTCAAAAAATTACGGAATAATCAGATAATAATAACTGAAGGTTTTACAAAAAGCAGATTGAATGCGAGTGCATAAAGAATTCTCAAATACCAAATAACCAAGGAAAAAACGAGCGAGAGACTTAATTAACTATTGCCAAGTGAGTGATAAATCGTTTATATGTTTGAAGATCGAATGAATGATCGTTTGATAACCGAGCAATTACGACATGCAATATTTGAGGTTATGTGGTCGTATACTTGTAATTTGTCTCTGCTGCCCACATTTGCAATCACTTAGTTCGAACGCGCATGCTTGACGCACATAGAGAAATGAGTAAGATAAGGCCAGGGGGGGGGGGATTTTAAAGTGGGGACTGAGCAACACAACAGGTTTCGAGCTCAAGTTTGTGCAGAATGGGACGTTACGGATAAGCATTCCGCAACTTTCTTTCGCGTAGCCCAAAAGATTTGAAAATTGGTATTGAAAATAAAATGTATACTTACAATTTATCCACCATTAAACATTCATATATAAATAATTAGGAAAAAGTATCTACATTTTTGGAGTTAGAATAAATTTTATTTATAATTTAATGTCTTAAGAACAAATTTTTAAACGTAAGGTTTTTTGCCTTTTTTTAAATAACGTCAATCATCTCATTTTCATAATTTTAAGAGTCAACAAAAATTACTCCAAAACATTGCTTACTCAATCTCACCGGATAAGAGTCGGAGATTTACTTATTTGACCTTGGATGCTTTATATATAAAAAAAAATGTTATACAATTGTTATAATAAATGCATTTACTTATTAGTCAAAAGATTTTCTTTTACGAATGAATAAAAAAATGTAGTGGAGTAAGTATTTTCATCGCCCGGATAGCTCAGTCGGTAGAGCATCAGACTTTTAATCTGAGGGTCCAGGGTTCGAGTCCCTGTTCGGGCGAATTATTTTTTATTTTTTATTTGTTCAATTCCTCGAACCCATATCAATCGATGCCCAATTATTTATCGGAGATGCAAAAAAAGTCATTTGGCTACAAAGTTCGGATGGATTTATTCGAAAAAATGAGTAAATATCGCTGATAAGGCTGTTAGAGTATATTTATATATATAAATGCATGTGCCACGTGTACAATCTTTTTTTTAAGCTGCAAGAATGAATCCTGGCGGAATCTTGATTTGAGTAAACTTTTATATAATTTTTTCTTGTATCCTTCGACGAATCTTATCGTGAGATTGGGGGAGGAGGGGATTAATATTTTCGAGTTTGCTCATATTTGCTCCCGTAATAAGGAATGTGCTTGCAAACGACCTTCCAGTCCGTGAGCCAAAGAAGAGCCACGATACTTGCTGCTCCGTAAATAGCCACTGATGTTTGCCTGCATTTGACGATAAATAAATTTCACAAAAAATTAAGATCTTAGTACGTTTTATCTGACGAAGATATCACTTTAACATATCTATCCTCGCAGCAAACATATTTATTTTTTTATTTTCACATGGCTTGTAAGCTTTTCTCTTGCTCCCTCTATTATGCGTGTTCGATATATACACATGCAGATCTTAGTTGGTTGTCACGAAAAGATAAAAATATAATTGATAATACGTTTTATCGAAAATAAAAAGTTATTTATATGTATAAAAAAAATATTTCAATACAAAAAATGATAAACAAACTTCGAGTTCGTTGGAATTTGTATTGATTGGAGATTCGACAGTATCCGATTGATTTCGATCGATGGAAATGTGATGGATTGAACGTGCGTTGCTGCACGAAATCGTAAATTTTCTATAACGCTTCGCGAAAGACTTTTTAGTCGCATCATTTATTGTCTTTAATGAGAAAATAAAATAAAATAGAAAAATAGAGTCATGAATGAATTGTCGTACGATTGAGTTTTACATATAATTACTCGATTATATGATTGACGATACACGATCGATATGAAACGATACGGTCGTGGTGATTTTCTGAATCAATATGAAAACTGTCAGTTGACAAGCGAAAAAAGTTTCGAGCGACGGAAAAAAAAAGAAATTGACGAATTAGATGTTTTTGTCTGTATTAACAGATCTCGATATGTCAAAGGAGAATTGAAAGCCTTCATATAACCTGCAAGTCGTTGTCAACGTGACTCACCAAATTCTTGCTCGCTCGAAATAATACCGAGGTTTAGAGAAAATTGATCTTCTTTTCCGACCCATTTGGAATCAGAAAATTGTGTCTTCCAATCTTTTATTAATTATTCTTTTTTTTTTACAACCAATTTAAAATCTTAATGATAAATTTTGTTCAGGTTAATCAAAAAATTCTTGAAATTTTATTGTGGCATGTGTATTTTTCGCTCGAGGCCTTCTGTAGCAGAGCTCGCAATAGACTTTGTTATTTTTTTCTCGCTAAAATCTGATAAAGATAATTATAGTTAGAATAACAGAGGAAAAGTTGTTAAAAAACTGATCTAATCTACATTTTCGTTATTATTATTCTTTAATTATGGTATGTATTATACAATTTTCTTAATTTTGCAAACCTTTTTTTTATTCTCTGTTCATGTATCATGAAATTTTATCAATTTACCTGGTGATTACACACACATTATTTATATTTATAAGTATATTTAATTTATTATTTTTAAGTATTAGTAAAGCTATTTTTTTATTTTAATTTTTCTTTTATTAGTATAATTCGTCAGTACTTTTTGGTTTATGCATTCCAAAGTTAAGAATCTTTTACGTACTATAGATGGAATTATAAATTATAATTTTGGCTTCTTGGGGCTAATCTGGTCGTTATTAAGTATCAAAGCGTTTGAAACTCTCGTTACTAATCCGGATTAGGTCCTGAATTATAAGGGTGAATAAGAGTAGGTATATAAGAGTAGGGACCCTGGACAAATTAAGTGACGCTGTTTTGCAAACAAGTATATTGAAGTTATGGTGATCAAAGGAAACCGTAAACATTAAAATTAATTAAATAAATGGACATGACAATTCACGATTACGAAGAAAAATATTGTTGAATATACAATGTTTAGGACTTCATAACTATGTACTTTACAATGAATATTAAATATTAAAAAGGTTGAAAATTAATGTGAAAAGAAAGTGTTTTGATAATTTCGAAGAGGTTATCAAATAATGAAAAATTATCACCATTTTAGATAATGTTTTTGAATGATTATTTTCTTTTTTTTTTATTGGTACGTTAATATTTTTATGAAATTCGACAACAGAGTGTACTATCGATGAGAAAAAACAAGTGAAAGCATCGAGAGATAAAATTTGTTGGACTCACGTTCAACTCGGCTGGCTCTAAAGTTTTTCTAGGAAACGCTCAAATAGTCTTTTCCGGAGTTCATTTCATATTTACCTGCACATAATGAGCATACATTTTACAACACCCATAAACATACTTTTACTTTCGTACATACACATTGATTAAAGTGCAGTTAACCCTCGAAACTGGTAACATTTCTCGAGAGTGATTGAATGGACGAATCTTTATTTTTATGCCACGGAGCATGTTACTCACGCAAAAGTAGTACAATAATTAGAATAATAGTTATCGTAAATGCAATATAATTAGCGCTATGATACGGAGAAAGTAATGTTAGAATTTCTACATTTTTGTGGGAGTTGCACGAGGGTAGAAATTCAATGACGAGAAGTCAATAGGCCAAGCCAATATATGGTTGTGAGCCGATAAATGGTGTGAAGAAACAGTATAAAGCATAAAAATACAGAACAAGTGCTCGTAAAGAATTTGTGGTAAAGACTTGATTTATAAAAAAATTGTAGAAAATTATTAGTAAAGGCAAATACGAAATAGAATAGGAATCAGGTGAGCAAATTGAGGTCCGATTTACAACGTGTAACGATAATGTTAGGACTACTTTCTTTTTTATCTGTAACAGCTCCGTTTCGCACTCAAACCTGCTGTAGAGGAAGGAGGAGAGAGCGTAATTGATGGTTTATGTATTTACAAACTGATGAGAAACTTTTGTGTTGGGTATTTCGTTTTGAATCAGAAGATTTTAAACCCTCATTCTCTTAATCTTGATTAAATTTTAATGCTGTCACCTACTGTAAAATTCACCAAATAAATCACCTGCTACTGTTAAATTCAGGCCACAAGTTCGTTAAAGAGATATTTTCTTAATTTGTATTATGTTTCATTAATTGTTATTTAAAGCCTAATTGGTTTAAAAGCAGGTGAATGGAATTATATTAAATGGACATTTTTTTAACAAATTTCCACAACAAGTTTATTTTAAATAAATTTCATTTTTTAACGTTTTTATGTATGTTAAATTTGTGTAGAACAACTTGAAAAAAATATTACATTTCTGTCAGTTTGAACAATTTCTGGTGAGGCAAACGTTAAATTTTTTCTCGTTTTATTACATGCCTGAATATACCTGTGCCCGAATGAAATGCAAGAAATTTTACGATGCGTTACCGATCGAAAGTTCTTCTCGAACAGGAGAGTCTTCTTTTTTCTGGCCTGCGGGCAAAGTGCAAACCCATGAGCATCGATGTAAAGGAGAGAGAGAGGAAGAGAGAGAGAGAGGGAAAAAAGAAAGATAGGACATAAACTTCCCTCGATTAACCCAATTTCATGGACAATTTAAGTACACTGACTGTGAAGTTGCACCGCGTGAGAATATATGCATATTTATCAAGTGTATATAGGTACGCGTGTAAATGGATTTATAAGTACGTTCATTATCCATCAGAATGATTTTATAAGAGAAAAAAAAAACTTTTCGAACGAGAATATATTATGGAATAATAACTCTTGCGTGATTACAATAATTATATTTTATCGTAATTATCCCTTCAGAAAATGTATTTTTTTCATGATTTTCGTCACGGAGTATAATAAATATCAAAAATCATAAATTTTTTTTTTCTTTAAGACTTGAAAATAAACAAGGGATAATGAAAAAAGATGAGTTGTACAAGAAATTATAATTTGATATCTCAAAATATGAATATTCTACTTTGTTGTATAAATATATTCATTCTCGTAACATATTATTACCCTGAAAAATTATTCTTTGAATGTTTTTTTTTTTTTTAATTTTTTTTAAACTGCATTTTAAAGTAGTATCGAGAATTTTCTAGAATGATATCGCATTGATTCTGAGATAGGCACCTACAAGTATAACTTAATTTTTAAATTTCGTGAGTTCATTTGGGCAAGTTCGATTTCCCTCTTGTCGTCTCGTTCTACTTAAAATGCTCGCAGAAAGCTCACCCAGGGGGGATGATCTCATCTCGTCATCTCCGCAACGGTGCGCGGTTTCGTTTTTCCTCTCTCAATTTTCCTTCTCTCGCTTTCTCGTCGTCGTTCCCTCTGTGTCGCGTGTCGTGACGACCGAAAATGGAAAATCGGGCGTGTCGTGTGCGCGCTCTCAACTCGAGGGAACTTTGCAGCCCCGTCGCAGCAGTTGGATCTATGGAAATAGAAGCTGCGTTGAGTCGTGTATGTCAGCAGGTCAGTTCTGCGCTTGGGAGAGACCTGCTCTTCTCTTGTCGTTTTTCACTCACACTGACACACCAATACGCGTGCACACGATCGGGCACATGCGTTCCGCAGTGGATCTGCGAACAGAAATCGTCGAGGCATTTTCTACCTCTTGCTCGTGTGTGTTGAACGATGGAGGTGCACAATTGGCAGGCTCGACGAGAATTTTCTGAGAGAGCGAGAGAGGTAGAAGAGTCGTGGCACGACACGATCACGGACGATTCTAGCAGACCGCCTGGTGCCAGCTCTAATGAACAAAGACCGCGAGAGCTCTCACATATACATGTATATGTACGATAAATAATAGTTCTCGGCAGGTCATACAGTGATTGGCCATTTAAGTAGACGAAAAAACTGTGCAAAAGGAGATTTTTTTCATTTTGGTTACTTTCAATTCCAGCTTCCCTAGAAAGGCCATATTTTTAAATGCTCAAAGTTGTAAAGGAAAAGAAAGGACAAGCTTTTATTAGTTTATTGTTAATTTTATTATTATTATTTT
>JABMBV010002991.1:0-11139 GCA_018906735.1 Mesochorus sp. PSUC_FEM 10030011 | reverse complement strand
AATAATATTAACGTTTAATAGTAATACAATAAAGAATTGAAGCGAAATATAAAAAAAAATGTATTTTTAATCAACTGAGATATCTGCAAATATAATTCGATTAAAATTCAATTCGATTCAGATGTGTTTGATTCAGACGTAAATGGGGGGTTGGATTTTAGAGTTTGAAAAAAAAAAAACTCGATTTAAATATTTTTGTACACGATTCTCTGTGGGTCGAATTTTTATGAATGCAAATTGCTCTGTACTCGTGTAATTCATTGCATAGGGTAGACATTTCAGGTCCTCCCCTCCCCTCTCTCTCTCTCACTCTCTCTCTCTTTCTGTCTTCCTTTATTTTTCCATACATTTCACACATGTAATATCCAATGCGTAAAAGAACGAAATGACTCGATTTTGCCCTTTTTTTACACGCCCAGATTTTTTTTTTTTCAATTCCTACCCCGCAACGTTTTTCGTTCATTCCCTTCGTTAAGAGAAGCGCCCGAGGCATTTTCCGAACAAAGCTCTGGCAATCACTGCAATTTCCCGGGGTATTGTGAGCTCCAGGATGAAGGCGAGGGCGAGGAGGCGGAGCTATTATTGCCGTTGCACCCAGAGGGACCTGTTACCGGTAGCGCGAGAGCCACCGGTGAAAATCCACCTTGTTTTCCCTCTTGGAAAATGCCCTGCCCGTGATATATCCCTGACTGAATTTCCTAGGCACGAAGTAGTACCTAGGGGAAATTATGCAACGGTAGCGAAAAAGATCGAACGAGGAAGGAGGGGGAGGAGAAATCAATCAGCCAATTATAACCGTACGATTTTTCACATCACTCCAGATGGGCGATCGCCCATAACGAAAAAAAAAAAAAAAAAAAAAAAATGTACAATCCCTTTTGAGAGCGAGGAAACCCCCACAGGAGGCAGAAAAACGAGATTTCTACGGAGTTACTTTTTTCATCCCAAAAAAAAAAGTGTTAAAAACAAAAGGGGAACGAAATAATGGATAGCCCAAACGATTTCAAGTACATTTTTTTACGCGAATGAATTTTTCGTTCTAATTCCTATCGATTTTCATGATTTTGTCTATATATCATTAAATTATAAAAATGAAGTTTCTGGTATAGATTTAAAAAAAAATATATTAAAATTTTTTTAACGTTAGTAAGTTTTTTTTAAACTTGACAATCATCCCCCTCCCTCTTCTTCCCTCACCAACAATTGATTCTTTACGATTCATGTCAATCTCTAATGAATTTTTTTTATTCTAATTCCTAATTTATTTTCATGATTTTCTATATCATTCAATTTATAAAAATGAAGTTTCTGGTATGGATTTAAAAAACAGAAATTTTTGTAACATTAGTAAATTTTGCCTGAGATAATCATCCCCTCCTCCTCTTTCCTCATCCCAATTAATTTTCGCCGACTTATGTCAATCTCATTGATTGATAAATTCTGTGCTTTAACGCGTGCACATAATACGTTAAGAGTTTACTTAAATATGTTCATAAGTGAGCGAGAAATTTACCCGAGGAATAATTTACTTCGGAAAATGGTTGGCGAGAGAAAGGCAAGGCGATCAGAGGGAGAGGATGAAACGAAAATGCTCTTGTGTTGCTCTTTCGTTGCTTCGGGAAAATAAGTTCCACGACGTGGTGGCGGCGCGTTACAACGCGCAGTTTCGCTAAAACTATGCGTGTAGATGTTGGTGGGTGTGCACACCATCATCGGAAAGTTCGGGTTCTATCGACCAAACGGGCGAAGAATAACAGAGTGTGTACTATAGCCCCGCGTGTATACCGCGAATAGTTTGAAGTTAGATCCTAAAAAAGAAAAGAAAAAAAAAAAAAAAGAAGGTTGTCGTGGCAAAAGGATGGATGGGTTTACGGGTGAAAAGACGAAACCACGAAAGACTTTATACTTCCCGAGACTCCATCACACTACACCGACAGTATATAACTTTAAACTGATATGTTGCATCGTAAAAATGCACAAAACGAAGAGGCAAGACTCAACCATATTTTTATATACAATTTTTTTAGTCGAGTTTCCCTCGGTGGTTTGATCCTTTTTTTTCCTGGCTTACCTGTAACCTCAAAACGTAAATGTTTGCTTCTAAAAACATGGAAATATTTCATTGAGTTTTTTAAACAAATTTTCTTTTATCCTTTTTTCTGGGATTTTTGAAGGCTGTTCTATCATTATAATTATAATAATATAGGAAAAATACCCTTAAAATCATCAGGTACAACGCAAATTTGTAGCTTACTCTTGAATAAACTACAATGATAACGAAATAAATGAGAATAAAGAGATGGAGAGTGTAAAAGTAACGAGAATTCGATAGGGGGTTCGCTTGTTCGTTACGATTTTATTCTTTGGTCGAAGAAAGAACGACGTGCGAGTGAACCACGAGATAGTGGGGAACCGCATGTCGGCACGTGCTTTCGATACTCTTTCATGACGAGGCCTCGAATGTCCTGGTTACTGAATAAAACAGATGGAGAGTCGCGAGGATGCGAGGAACAAGTCGAAGAAAAAGGAGGAGGAAGAAAAGAAGAAGGCACGATAAGACGAGAAGTCACGGAGATGAAACGTATGTGTGTGTGTGTGTGTATGTGTAAAAAAGAATCGTGTTGTCGCGTCGAGTCGAGGAACTTCTTCAGACGGCTTGAATACCAATGTCCCTGATGGGACATACGATTTTCCTCCATAGTGTCTTCGAGTACGTTTCTTTTTTCTTTCTCATTTTTATCCGGATGTTGGGCTTTTCCTTGTTTCTTTCTCGATCACGAACCGGTCGGCAAAGACGTTCAAGAGAGCGGAAGTCGAAAAGAAGGAAGAAAAAAGGAATGGGGACGAGCTGGAGATCTCGACTGCTCGAATACAGGTTTATTTCCTCGGGGAAGAACTACCGAGTCAAGTCAAGCCTCCTATGTTTATATATATTCCACGAAGGGATGAGGTATTTAACGCTGTGTGCAGTGCAGTTCAGTGTAGCATGGGAAACGTTTCAAGAGGCGCTGTCCCACCTGGAGGATTAAAGGACAAAGAGGACTAAGCTCCCCAGATGGTATTCCCATCAGTTGGAAAATCGTCAGGATTCAAACTCTTCCCTTACTTTTCCATGGTATACTTGCGAACGCGTAAAAGTTAGCAGTTGTTATGTTTAGTCCTTTTTCAACTGTAATTTATAAATATTTTTTACTCAACAACCTTCGACCTCCATCCATATACATTTTTCTTCCTTCAATTCTGCTGTTTTCTTCGTAACTTAAACATTTGGCCTACACATCGTAATAGAATCTCGCGCGCTGCGAGGAAACCCGAGATGGAAAATGAAATCTAAAAATAGAGTTTGGAGCGAGGATAAGTCAGCGTCGCCTATCTACGGCTCAGACTCGAAAGGGCGTATAGCGTCTATCCTCACCCTTGAATAACGGGTCCTTAGCACCTTTTTCCATCGGTGTAATCTTGCTTTCAATTTCGCGTAATGGGAAACCACGCCGGATGCTTTCCCGCATCGCCACCTTTTTTATCCCCACGCTGCAACTAGATATCTTAGGCGGAAGCGCGGATTCACCATCTTCCTGATTCCGTTGTCCGCGATGGGTGGACAACCGCCCCTTTCCGCCATCAACGATTCAGAAGTCTACAACCGATACCCGCGCAGATCCTCATCCCCCTTTTTCGAGCTACTCCGATACTTCCGCACTTTCGATTTCATTCTGATAGAACCCAAAAGTTTATGACTCGAGGATATTGGATTTGAGATTCAATGCGAATAATTTGCTTTCCCACCCAGATTGGATCAAAACTTTTTCCTAATTTCGAAGATCCAAATTAGTTTATACTAATTTGAATCTTTGGAATGGATAGCATCGGGGCCAATACTTGAGGGTTAATGACAGCCAAGAATCAGCCAAGCATTGATTTCCAGTGTTAGGCCATTTCTGAAATTTAGAGTCCACCAAAATTGGCAATAAAGCAGATGTCTGGTGAATTATTGGCAGCGATGGGCCACGAATGGTTGACATCAATGTATTGACTGCCATTATCGAAAACGTGGCAGCCAATTGATGACCCAATACTGGACTGATTATCCATGGCTATATCTGATGATATCAGAGTTTTTCTATCTTGAAGCTGTTTCGAAGTCAATCGGGAAAGGCAAAGAAATTGTGGTAATAAAAAAATAACCGAAAAGGATCGTGTCGTAGGCGAGGATGGGTGACGAGGAAGGTGCCATGACCTCATCGAAAGATAGGCAGCGTGAATGAACCACGTGACGAAATGGAATTCTCATGGTGCACAGCCACGACGAGAATACAGTGAAAGAGCATGGAGGAAGAGAAGAAGAAGAAGCGTTGGCATTTTCGCCCGATGCACACCGGGGTATTGATGCTGTGCGGTATCTTGAGATTCTAGAATCCCCGAGAATATATAGTTGAAGAGCGAAGGAGGCAAAGAGCCAGAAGGAAGGTAGAGGGGGAGGGGGGGGGCTCATAGTGCGAGGTTTCAAGCCCCTCGTCTCAGAAGATTTTCACACGGAGGCGCAGACGCGGACGAAAGGAGAATGGCTGGATGGTGTACACTCTGCGTGGATGGGAAAGGTTGATAATTCAATTAGCCAAGAAATGGCACGTTGATCCTTTAATCCCAGACCCAAAAGAGGGTATACACACCTGCGGTATACGTGTCAGAAGGAGCTTCGACGTGGCATAACGACGTAATCACCTACACATACACACGCAAATATCATCGTACCAACTAAAATCGTCGGAAGATATGATACATTTAATGGCGCACAAGCTTCTATAATTGAAAAGTTAAAGACTTTTCGTTGCTTATTCGATTGAAATAGTCCGGGAAAGGAACATTGAAACGTTTTCCAACATCAGAATCATATCGAAATAATACGACATCGCTAAATGTGCTAGAGTTTTTTTTCTTCTTCAAGAATCGTTTTCCAGGTTTCAGTTCTTCTGATGTTCATCCAAAAAAAAACATTAACCAAGGAAAAATTTCGAGTATAAGGTTACACAAAGAACATTAGAATTATATTTCCCGATTCCCCAGACGATTGGTCCGATTTCAACGATAAAAAATTTCGTGAATAAAAATCCGTGCGACAACATGCAGTTTTCGATTACGATAAAAAAAAAGTCCTTCCACTTTATCGAGGACGATCCGTTTGTCGCCGTACAGTCGCGTGTCAAACGGCATCAAACATTTCGTAAACGCGCGGGTGGGAGCGGGAGGGTGATTGAAACGTTTCGACATGTGGGTTTATCGTGCACGAGGATATGGCTCGAGTTATTCGGGCATGCTTGACTCTCTTCTCACTCTCGAACGATTGTTACGTCCTTCCGCGTGAGCTTTCTATACGTTCACCGATATATGTACGAATCCCCGTTGTTTCGTATATGCGTGTAGCAAACGGATATCGTTCTTTCGTGAAACAGACGCGTCATCCAGGACCATTGAACTCCCTTCACAATGTTTAAAAAAAAAGGAAAAGAATTCGCTATGCTTTTTGCAGCATTATTCTCATTGTATCGGCTATTTTTCTTAATATTATATACGTATATCTTCTTAATTTATTTACAACTATAATCTGTTAAAAAATCATAACAAAAAAATAGTTTTTGGTGATTTAAAGCAGAAAAAGGAAACAAAAAGAACAGGAATCGAATGGAGGTTCATTCAACTGATTACGAAATTACGTATCATTATATATAAAAAAAAAAATTCCGTTAAAAATATCTGTTTAATTTCAAGAATTTGCATTCGTTGAATAAACTTCGAGATATTTAATTAAGCGAACACGTAATTAGCAATTCGACAATAGAACATTCCATGTAGTGAATATTCATTTTAGCAGACAGACTCAACTACGTCGTGTGGGAAAAAGAAACCGGAGCTATTATTTTTCGAATAATCATAAAAAAAAGAAATGAAAAAAAAAAAATGTGAAAGTACAATGTTTGAGATGTTAATGAAGGTCCGTGTGGAAATCATCCTTGAGTCAATATACGCTTCAGTGCTCGTTCGATAATATGCTTCTCTCATTTTTTTTACGGGAGACATGTCACTAATTCGTTCGTTGAACTCGTCGTTCTTGCAGTCATCGTACATTTAATAGACTCGAGGATTCGCACGGTGTCTAACACACAATCGGAACTTGATGGAAGAGCGCTTATTGACTTTTCTTTTTTTTTTTCATTCATTCATTCATTCATTCATTCATTACATGGCTCTTCGTTTATTACTCTTGAGCATTACCTCGAATGAAATGAGTCTCGAAATAAAACTCACGCAGTGTCGAGCTATTCATGCTTCAATCATCGTCGTTTCTGCGCTCGGCAAATATGGCTTTCCCAAATGAGAAAAACGAAAGAAAAAAAAAACGAAATGAAATGTTTCTCTTCCGTTCCAGGGAACAATTATTCTTCGGCACAAAACGACCGGGCGGAATAATATTCAACGAAAGTTGAAGTCTTTGATCAATATCCCTCCCCCTCCGCAAAAAAAGAAAAAAATAAGCGCTTTAATCATTGATTTTACTATCGCGCCTGATGACTTCGCTCATAGCTTGAGACTAACTTTCTCATCTTCCAACCACCGTAATATATTCATGAATCTCTCAACAGAGAGAAATGCGTGTGTATGTAGAAGGCCCCTGAGAAACTTCCAAAGGCATGAAATAATATATTCATGTTTACGTGCTATTATAACGAAAAGTTCAGATTCACCTGATGAAGTTTGGGATGAAACCGAAATTTCCCGAAGGTACAGGCTTTTATCGTGGACTGAAAAAAAACAAACAGGCAACAACAACAACAACAACAACAACAACAACAACAACAACTAAAACCTGTTTTTCTCCGCCCACAAGCTTTGCAAATGTGTGTCTGGCTCTTACTGATCAGCCACGATGAATGAGTCGAGTGTGTCCCACTCTCCGCGAGTGAGTCACATCAACGAGTGGTTTCAGTTTCCTTTCTTTTTGGTCCTGTTTCATCTCTTTCTATTTCACAGAGAAAGCTCCACCTCGACCAAGCTCCATAGCTCCACTTTTCCTCTCTGGCTTTCCTCTCTGTGCGCACAACCCCTTTTACTACCCTCGTCTGTTCCGTCTCGTCCGTGTCCCACCGCTGCTCAACGCCCCAGTCGCCACCCTCCTCCTCCTCCTCCTCCTCCTCCTCCTTCTCTGCCCCCACATCCTGGCGCGCGTGACTAAAAATAGAACGGATCCGCTGACGTCATCGATCTGTTGTCGCTGCGTCGAGGAGGAGGAGGAGGAGGAGGAGGAGGAGGAAGAGGAGGTGGAGGAAGAAACTAGTAGGGGGTTGGACAGGGACCGGACAAAACTAATTCGTCCCTGGGAACGCCAGGAGAACCCTGGGAAACGAAGCCAACACTAGCGGCTCTTGCGCAGAGTCTGCGAGATATTTATTGACCTGTGTGAGTATTTGTTCGCGTTTCATGCGTGTGTTGAAAGAGAGAGAGAGGATAGAGGAGGGTAGAGAAGGGGAGCGGGAGAAGGGTTGCCAGTCACGAATGATTCGCTGCATTAATAACACGTGGTGCAACCGCAGCAGGAATAACACCATTAGAGAACACAGTTAAAGAACGCGAGAGGAAAACTACAAACGGGTTTTTTTTATTTTTAGTAACAACGCTGCTGGTCATTACTGGCAGAAGCAAAAAAATTGGAAGAACTGGCACTCGACGGGTTGTAGAATCATTTTTGGACACGTCCTTAACACCCGAAGTAGTTGTGGACTGATGATCAGTGAATGGTCTCATCAGTTTGGATCTTTTACACGTTCGTTAAAATCGTGGATTGCTGAACCTCTATTTTAGTTTTTATCTTCAAAATAGATGACGAGCTCGATGTTCAATGAGCCATCCACTGACCTCAATCTTCATTCCATATCCGAAACGACTTTATTTCAAACCAACGAAAATAATCCTTGCCCTATCACGCGGATCTCCAGTCATCAAATGCACTCCCAATGGATATTCGAACATTTTCACGTCCGATGTAACGGTCTAATTCATGTGACCAACTTCCGCAGGAAATATGCATCCATAGTTTACTCGGCTCTCAACGCTGAGACTGCCACTCCAGATTTCTATGATCCTTAATGTTTAATCTTCGACCTCCTATGGGCAAGAGAAAGAGAGAGAGAGAGAAAGAGGGATGGATATAACGAAGATGAAAAGATCAGTGGCGGAAGAGAGAAACGTGGCGAAATCAAGCACTGAATAATTCATACGACGATTTCGGTTGGCTCGTGCATCAACTGCGGACAGGAACGAGTAAGGGTCTACATGCTGGTTATATACGTAGTCTAGCGAAACGGCATATGGGAGACTTGGGCGAGCAAGCGAGCGCGAGGAATTGAGTAAACGAGTGAGAAGTGGGAAGAACTCAAACCTATAACGCAGACCCGGATATATAGAGAGCAGGAAAACAGCAGATGAACGAACCGTAGCGTTGGAGTAGATCAGAGAAAGGGAGAAGGATGAGAGAAAGATAGAGAAGCCTCTTTTTCGGTTCTCCACATAGAAACACACAAACGACCTGCACAAAGCCCCCCAGCTGCTCGAGGATGGAAGGTAAAGACCGAAAACGTGGTACACCAATACCGACAGCCCTCCTCGTTCGGCAATCTACATTATGGATATAGCTGTTGGCAAAAGTGCCTATCGTTTTCCGCACTTGGCAACGCGTTGCTCTCTATTCCGTTCATCGTCTATTCTCGCACTTCCGTTCCAGTATCCAAGGGGTACACCCGAGAATAAGGGACCGGCGCAATTGTACGACCGCCAAGTTTCTCATTCTAGAAGAGCATTCAGAGTGATCCTCGAACGGATAATCGTTCGGCTAACCCAGACATTTCTTTCCTTGATGACTATCCAGTTTGGCCTGAACGTGCCTGACTGAGCTATTTGAAAAAGAAATGTATCCAATGTCTAAATGTCTAGATGGTTCATTCAGTCACAGTCAAGAAAATGATAATATCCAGGAATGTTGAAACGAAAATTCTGTGGAAATTTCTACCATTTGATCTACCAATACGCCTGACTAATTTATTCAACCAACGTCACATTTCGACTGGCGAGTAATATCTTCGATTCCATTATTCATTTAATCGATGAAAGCTTCCTGTTGAAGCAGTTCCTTCCCTTTCTTTGCTTGGTGAAAGGAAAAAGCAAAGTTGAAAAGGAAGGATCGCGTCAACCATATAAAAGTGACTGGTCGAACGAAAAACATTATGCCTTTTTGTTTGAACCCTTTTTCACTCATCTCGACGCATATCACTCCGCCTTGTGTTCCTCCCAGCTGTACACAGCAGCGGAGAAATAGTTTACTCTTCATCGCTACGATGCACAAGGTCCCGCATCGTATAACTTTCAAACGTTTTACCAAACTTCAAAGGCATCCCAACGTCATCCAGTGAGACAAGTATCCATGGTATACGTCTGCTGAGAGAACATCAATCCAAAGAGATTCCGCTAGAACATTCTCTATGTGCGAGGAGCATCTGGTGGACCACTTCGAAATTCACCCGGTTTTGCGTCACCGCTTGGCCAACACGTCAATTAATATTTACCTATTCATTCTGTATATATTTGTCCATTTGTGTTCTAGCTCTTTTGGAATTCTTTTCTTTCTCTTCCTCCCATACTTTGACCAACATTTTTTTTTGCTTTTCTATTTTGGTTTAGGCTTACTTCATTTCTGATTAACCGACACTTTTATTCCTCGACTTCTTTACCCAACCAGCCATTTGATATATGCTCAAGACCGTAAGTCTAAAATTCAAAAGAATCCTAGTTCCGTTCAGATATCTCTCTGGTTCCTTCGGCTTTTATTGCCACACTGATATTCAACCCGTTAACTAACTGCGCCGAGAGTTCATTTATCAGCAAGCATTTTTGTTCCCTCTATTTTTATATCCTTTGCTCATCGTCCTTTTTTTTTCAACCGAAACACACAAAGTTCTACCAGCGATGCGGGATCGGCCTCGGTCTAGAATTTAATTAACGCCCGCGCGGGTCCTTTCGAGCTGTTGACAAGCTCAAGGATCAACGTTTCTATTTATAATCCGAGTTACCAAACCCGTGAGTGACTCTTGAGCGTTACAGAGTCTTTTTGTTTTGGGACAACAAAAATAAGTCTATATATTTACTCTGCGATGAAAAAAAACCCTTGTAGCTAAAGACACGCGTTATCTGATATGCTCAATTCTATCCTCGAACTTAAGATTTTCATATTTCCTGATCTAAGCTTCAGAAATAATTGATGTCGTTTGAAGAGAATCAAAAAATGAAAAAAAATACGATCTTTTTATATTGGTTTTATTGTTCAACCATAATGTTCCCACTTACCTTAAATGAATCACCTCAAGAATTTTCGTAGCCACAGACTCCAGCCCGGTAAATATTCCTGTGAAAATATGAATCGAAATTAGGGCTTTCTTATTTTAGACACGATAATTATACAAAATAAAACACTTTTTGCCTTAATTTTTGTTCGCTACTTTTATATTTTATATTAGTGATGAAAGTGGGTAATAATAAGCCATCAGTGGTATCAAATCAGAGCTTGATTATTGGTCAAATGCCTAAACGTTGGAGAGCAGCCGTGATGGCGGCGATAGCGATAAGGTGGCGGTAACAAACTGATTAAAGGATCACGTTGTCCCCTGCAAACCCGGATTTGCAATGATGACACTGTTAGTAGAGGTCCTAATCCTGTGAGCCTCCTCCGCCCCTTTACCCCATACTACCAACCAGGTTTAGAGATGCGATGTCAAGGATACGCCGCAGTCAGATCAGTTGACTACACACATTGGCACGCATGGTTAATTATACGTGTACAGTCCGATAGTTAGACTGTCGATTGGGGTTGTAATGGCAATATCGTAGCTATACAGGGATGCAGCTCGTATCGATTCTGTGAGATCTGCAGTCTCAAAATCTTGTTCCAACAAACATGTGTGCTGTTTTAGGTGGAGATTCGATTTCGTTGAGTTAAACTGCGCTTGATTGTCAACGTTTTAACAAAACTGTTTGATTCCTTGTCCATCATACCACTAATTGCCATATATGCTTTATTATTATTTTTTAATATATTTC
>JABMBV010002980.1:0-11141 GCA_018906735.1 Mesochorus sp. PSUC_FEM 10030011 | reverse complement strand
TACCGATCTGGGGGGGCTGGGTGGGGGTCGGGTTCCGGATTGGGGTTTATGGGTGGGTGGGTTTTTACCCTCGGGACGAGGGTCCTTTTCAGGGCCTTCGTCCCGAGTTGGGTTGGGTTGGGTTGTGGTGGTTGGAGAGCTGGGGATCTCTTAAAAAGCCCTGATTATCTATGATTATGTCCAGATCAGAAGATAGTCAAAAGGTGTCAATGGACAGTGGGCTTCCCGCGGCCCAATATTTTCCCACTGTGGAAGCTGCGGCGTCCGGCGTTGGGGGTGGCTCTGCTACCCTCCCCGGAGGCTGTTTTGTTGTTTTGGAGAGAGGAGTGCCTATGGACCCCCTGCTGCTCCCGGTTTAAAGAGTCGAGCGCCGTTGTCTGGGGGTGACTCGGCGGGGGCCTCCTCGTCGGCAGCGGAACATTCCGCTGCGTCGGCGGGGCGGCTTGGTCCGAGGAGCTCAAAGAGCGGTGCGAAGGGTCCCTCCAAACGGAGGAAGAACTCGGCCAGCCACGGGAGAGCGGAGAGCGTTGTCCGCCCCGCCACGGGAGGACAGCTCTCCGACGGGATGATGTCCGGCTGCGAGGCTGATGCCAGCGAGGCCGATGAGTCCCTTCGGGCTCGGGTTCACCCGAGCCGTTCAACTGGGCCGGAGACGGAGGTACAGACGGAGGATTCCTTCAAACTGGTCTTCGGGAGAAGGAAGAAGAACAAGAACAGCAAGAAGAGTAAGAGCAGCTCTTCCCTGCTGCGAAAAAGGATAGTCGATGGCTCTGGCTCGGGGCCGGGTGGGGTGACGCCTCAGGTTGCCGCGCCAGCGCCTGCGGGCTCTTCGGGGGTTGCCGGGTCGACGGCGCGGCCGCCCGCTGCGCGCCTCTTGGTGCCCGCCGCCGCTCTTGGTGGGGCTGGCGCTCCGAGGCCGGTAGCGGCCGCGGAGGTCTCGTCCCGTGGGGAGCGGCTGGCGGCGGAGATTCGGGCGGGCATGTTGGAGCCTTCGAATAAGGTGACTAAGGGGGTGGCTTCCCACATCGAGGAGAGGCTGGCGGGACTCATGTCCTTATTGTCGGCGGCCTTGAGGAGGGTTGAGGGACTGGAGGGGGAGTGTGCTGGCCTGCGCGCCGGGCATAGGGTGGCCGCCGGCCGCCGGGGCTCTGAGTCCGCTGGTGCGGTTCCGCGTCCCGGGTCGGCTCCGCACCGCCCGGCTACGTTCGCCGAGGTGGCTGCGGCTCGCGGAGCGGGTTCTCGGGTGGGGGAGGGGTCTTCGGCCCCGTCGCTTGCTCCTCCCACTGCCCATCGCCCCGCCCCCCAAGTGTGACACCTCGACGTGGTGGTGGGGCTTGCGTGCCGTGCTGAACCGCGGAGCTATGCCGGCGGGGGCTCCGGCCCCTGGCAGGTCTTACCTAGCCGGACAGGTCTGCGTGGAGCGGTCAGACTAAGTTCACACGCATCACAAGCTACGGTGTGAGGCATCGTGCCTAGGGCTGCATGACCGTGGTGATGTTAAATTGCGCGGTCACAAACGATCCCTCCAGGATACCTGCCGACCTCCTGGAGTAACTAGGCTTCTCCAGATAAGGCGGCTCTGTCTGGAGTGACTTATACTTCCGACCTAAATCGTGGGAACAAAAATGGAAAAACAGACAAGCAAACAAACAAAAAACGAAGAGAAAGAGGAAAATAGGGCAGAGCCAAGTGGGCTAGCTGCAATTTTTGGTGCAGCAATCAGACAAGTTGAAAGTCGCAGAACCAGCATGACTGGATCTGAAGCGAGTGAGAAAAGGCTTCGAAGCGAGTCATCAATGGGATCTGACGACGAAGACAAACCAGGAAAAAGAAAAGAAAAGATAGCCAAACGAAGGCGAGAAAAGCTGGAGCCTGACAAGGAGGACGCGGAAAAAGAACCTTACTTATCCTGCGAAGATCTCAAGAAGCACAGAGACGAATTAGAGGCATATCTGTTTACTGAGTCCAACAAAGTAAACAAGGCGGCGATGAGATACATATTGGAAAAATGGGCAGTGCTTGAATGCATGCTAAATGAGCAAGCACGCGAAATAGAAAAACTAAAGGCAAAAGTCTTAAAAGAAAGACTCCAAAAGATGGAGCAGAAGATGCAGGCGGGGAGGGAAAGGAGTTATGCACAGGTAATCTCCGGCCCAAAGACCTCAGCTGGAATAATTACACGGGAACCACAGACCCAACAACCAAAAAGGCAAAAGAAAACCACAGAGGTGGTCATAATAAAGCCAATTAGAAATGATGATAACCGAACAAACGACGTAATCAAAGCTGATGCTAAAAAAGCCCTGGAAAGCGTTCGAACTAAATTGAAAGTCCGAGCGATCCGGACGATGAAGAACAAAGGCATTGTGGTCGAAGTTCAATCCAAAGACGACGCTAAAATTATTAAGGAAGTGAACATGGGTTCCACGGGACTCAGGTCTGACAGCCCGACGAAATTAAACCCGGCAGTAGTCATTCTAGACGTTGATCCGGAGTACTCGGCTGGCAGCCTCAAGGAGGAATTTTTCAATAAAAACTTTGAAGATACGAAGTTTACAAATGACTCAGTCGATTTCCGACATTCCATAAAAAACAGGAATGGGAGAAACGATTGGATAGTCTCCATGGCGCCGGACATGTTCAAGCACATAATGAGCAAAAGAAGAGTTTTTCTCACGTGGGAAAGCCACAGAACTAGAGAGTATCTGAATGTTACAAGGAGTTTTAGATGCAATGGCTACGGGCACGTAGCGAAAAATTGCACGACCAAAGAACCAACCTGCGAAAACTGTGGAACGGAGGGACATCTCCGAAGAGATTGCCCAAATAAAGATGCTCCTAAATGCTGTAACTGCACGAGAGCAAGAAGATCGATTGTGGACCACTCCTCAAGGGATTCTAGTTGCCCAGAATACCGAAAACAAGTCGACTACTATTACAGTCGAATAAAATGGGATTAAAAATCGGGCAGATAAATGCAGCAAGATCTAGGGCTGCAGCGGGTGAATTAAGAAGACAAATTGAAGAGCGAAAATACGACATTATGTGCCTTCAGGAGCCATACGCATATAAGGGCAAGATAACTGGTTACGGTGCTAAAATACGAACGATCCAGCCGACCACAGAAACCCCCTGGGTGGCTATTCTGGTCGCAAATGAGACGATCGAGGTCTTCAAAATGAACACAATGGAGGAAGATCATGTAGCATGCATAAGAGCGCAAACGGTGTATATGACAATATATATAATTAGCGCTTACTTTCAGTTCTCCTTGCCCATGGAACCAATTATTAATGCAATTGATAAATGTATCCAAGAGATAAGAGTGACCTGCCCGGGAGCCTATATAGTGTTAGCCGCTGACGCAAATGCGCGATCGCCGATGTGGCATTCAAACTCGCTGGATCAGCGTGGCATCCTGCTTCAGGACTTCATCGCAGAAAATAAAATGACTGTTATTAACACCAGATCCGCATGCTCCACCTACTGCACGGCAAATGGCGAGTCTAACATAGACGTGACTCTGGTCTCCGAAAATGCTGGGAAAATAATAAAGAACTGGAGGGTGGAAAACATATGCTCAGCGAGTGACCATAACATGATAACTTTTGAGGTAGAAGCCCCAACATCCCACAAAGTAACAACGAAAAAGGTCGGTTTCCAAGTCAAAAACGCCAACTGGAATACCTTTGAGAGTATATGGGACAAGATACTCACGCCAGAGAAACTGGACCGTATAAAAACGGGAACTCCACAAACTGCAGCTAAATGTTTTCAAACAGCTCTGCGAACGGCTTGCGAGTTTTCGATGAGGAAGAAAACAGCCTCCAACAAATCTGTCCCTTGGTGGACTCCAGAACTCACTAACCTCAGAAAGGAGGTATGTAGGGCAAAAACAGAACTCTCTAGAGCGAGAAGGCTCAATAGAGGAGACGTCCTAGAAAACCTTAAAAGAGATTACTCTAGACAAAGAAATAGGTACACAACACTTATAAGAATAAACAAACAAAAATCCTGGCAAAACTTCATAAAAACCAAGGGAAACAGCAATCCTTGGGGACTGGTCTTCAAAATCACACGAGACAAAATAAAGAGTAGAATTATTCCTCAAGCGATCAAATTGGCTGAAAATAAGTTCACGAAAACGTGGAGAGAGACGGCAGAGGCCATGCTGAAGAAGATGGTTCCTAAGGACTCTCGTATCCAGGAATCACAAACAATAAAGAAAATAAGAGAGGACAATAATGAGTACCTAAACTATAACCTCGAGCCAAGAATTTCAGAGACCGAAATAGGATGTGCGGTTAAAAGACTTAAAAATGGCAAAGCCCCTGGTCGGGATGGAATCCCTCCTGAGGTGATAAAGCAACTCTGGAAAATTGATCGCTCAGTGCTGGTGTACCTTTTCAATAACTGCTTGCATCATGGTACCTTTCCGGAGATCTGGAAGGAGGCAGAGCTTCGAATAATTCTTAAAAACAAAACCAGAGACTGCCGAGAGATTGGATCCTACAGACCAATTGCACTATTACCAGTTGTAGGTAAAGTCTTCGAGAGAGTGATAGTGGAAAGAGTACTGACACAGTACAGAGACGTAGCAAATTTGGAAAATCCGAGGCAGTACGGATTTCGTCCCGGAAAATCTACAGAGGATGCTCTCGTCGAATTCCGAGGTTGCACGATCACGGACAAGAAGTACGTGGTTGCTATCTTCACGGATATTGAAGGAGCCTTCGACAACTTATGGTGGCCGTCAATTAAGAAAAGACTCGTTAAGGCTTGCTGCAGCGGCACCCTAATAAGAGTCATAGATAGTTACTTTAACAAAAGAAAAGTAACCATAAGAAATGAATATGAAAGCATTCATAGATATATGGAAAAAGGTTGCCCCCAGGGTTCGATAATCGGACCGGCGGCATGGAACTGGGCGATGGATGAGCTCCTAGAAGACTTAGAACTAGAAAACCCGGAGCAATGCGAAGCGATCGCATATGCCGACGACCTGGTTCTCCTTATAAAAGGAAACACCAGAGTAAATCTAGAAATAGCCGGAAACAGAGCGCTCCGAAAAATGGAGAAGTGGTGCGAAGAACATAAGCTTTCGATCTCGCAGGAAAAATCGATGGCAATGATCATGAAAGGAAAAATGGACATCAAGCGACCGCCTATAATAACGCTGAAAGGAAAAAGACTAAGGTATTGTACTGAGGCAAAATACCTGGGAATAATCATCGACGCTAAACAAACAAGCGTCGCTCATGCAAAAAGACAAAGGGAAAGCATTCTAAAGTTCTCAATGTCCATCAAGAGAATGGCCAGAGAAGAATGGGGATTGAAAACGAGCGTAATGAGAAAAATCTACAAGGGCGTTTGCCTCCCAATTGTCACGTACGGAGCAGCTCTGTGGTACAAGGAAACGGAAGGAGCTATGGTGCAAAGACATTTGAACGCGGCGCAGAGGACAATGCTCCTCTCTATATCCCGTGCTTGCCGAACAACATCTACAGCAGCAATGCAGGTTTTAACCGGTCTGCTCCCGTTTGACTTAGAAATAAAGATGAAAGCATTAAAGTACGCAGTTAAAAAGAATCAATTCGCAACCTGGAATTGCTTTCGATACTCTCCGATGGATCAGGGTACAGAGGAACAGAAACAAAAACTGTTAAAAGTGGAAGAAAAGAAGATTGAAAGCGAAATCCTTCATGAATGGCAGCACAGGTGGGACACGACAAACAAGGGTAGAGATACGTATAAATAAAAATTTATAAAAAGAGTGGATTTTGCGCTGAAAAACCAGTGGTTCCGTCCAAACAGGTACGTGACATACCTAATAACTGGGTACGGCTCTATAAACGCGTCACTCTTCAAGAGAAATTTATCGGATGATGCCTCATGCCTGTGCTGTGGAGCAGATAAGGAGACAGTGGAACATATGTTGTGGTCTTGTACCGGATACGACGACTTAAGGTATGAACAACTTACCAGCGCACAGAGCGACCGACACGAAGAGTTAATAAGAACTAAAGAAGATCTCGCAATTTTCAATGAATTTGCAATAAATCTCTTTAGCAAAAGAAAGATCTATACAGAAGGACGTACAACAAACCCCGAATAAAGGATTTCAACGATGTTTTCGCGGATGAAATCAAGGAGGAAAAGGACAACATATGTGACACCAAGCTAGAAAGTAGAATGGCCCGCCTCCTCGTTGGCAGGGACGGAAACGGCTTGGTATATCCAAGACGGCTAAGTGGCCTCAAGTACAGCACGGAGAGAGGATACTTGAAAGAAAGATGAAAACTGATGACTACTAATTTCTCGATCGTCGTGAGCAAAAGGATAGATTCCAACAAGCAAGACGTGGAAACATATTATACCAAAATAATAATATCACAAAAGAAGTTTCCAGCGGAAATGAGTAGAAAACTCGAACCGCAGAGAATAGTAGATTAAAATAAAAAAAATTAAAAAAAAAAAAATGCCCATCGCCCCGCCCCCCCGGGCCTCGGGGGTCGCCCGCGTCCCCGAGCACGCCGTCCTTATTAGGGCGGCGGGGGGCTCTGTGAAGCCGGGCGACGTGAGGGAGAAGATGAAGACCTAAGTGAACCCCGGGGCCTCATCTGTCTGTGTCCTGGGAGTAAGGACCGTTCCGGGTGGCGTCCTGATCGAGACCCTCTCGGAGAAGGATCTCGATTTCTTTAGATCCAGCCCGTCTCTTCGCCGGAGGCCTCCCGCCGGAGGGTCGCGCTGTTTGGCGTCCCGACGGACGCGACGGAGGAGGTGGTTTTCGCCGCCCTCCGGGCGCAGTTCGCCTCGGACGCCTCGGAGAGTGACTTCCGGGACGCGGTCAGGGTGGGAACTGAAGGGAGAGCACTGGGTGCTCGAGGCGATGGGGCGATGGACGGGTCGTGCCTGATCTATCGTGCCGAGCTAGAGAGCGAGAGGGCTGCTGCCGCGGAGGAGCGCGCACGACGGGGGGTCCAAAGTGGGCCCCCCTGCTGAGCCTCCCCGCAATGGCTAGTTGGCCGTCCCTTGCCATAGCCGCTGGCGGGACGGCGACCCTGTTGGGCTCCGCGTCCTTCAGCTCAACTGTCGGCAGTCGCGGGGAGTGATGGCCGAGCTTGGCCAAGTCCTGGTCGAGGGTTGCTACGGCGCCGCCCTCCTGCAGGAACCTTACCTGCGGGCGGGCGGCGTTGTGGCGAGACTCCCGGCTTGGATGCGGGTTTTCCAGAGTGTAGACGGTAAGTCCGCTGTAGTACTTGCCGACTCTTCTCTGGATGCCACCGTGGTGTCTGTCCCCGGCGGTGACCAGGGTGCGACGGTGTGGGTACGCGGCGTATTCGGTACTTTGTACCTTAGTTCCGTGTACTGCCGGTTCGGGGTGCCGCTCGACGGCTATCTCCGCTATTTGGAGTGGGTCTTCACCCAGCTGTCGGAGGCACCCGTTCTGGCAGGCATGGATGCGAACGCCGTGTCCCGCATGTGGCACTCGAAGAACCGCATAAAGGGGCAGCTTAACGTGGCCCGAGGCGAGGAGCTTGAGGCCTTCATCATCGCTTGCGACGTGCAGGTCTTGAATGAACCGTCCCAGGATTTTATGTTCGACGGGCCTACTGACCGATCGGACATCGACGTCACGCTGGGAGGGGGCGTGGACCGAGTGTTCCGGGCTGGGTAGGAGGTCCTACCCGGCATGGTTCACTCGGACCACAACGCGATTTGCGCAGCCCACTCCCGGATTGACGGCGTTGCCGATCGTCCGCTGCCTGTTTACAGGTGGCGGACCGTCGGGGTCGGTGAGAGGCCTACGACGCTGCGCTTGGGCAAGCTGCCGTGGGCCTTGACCCCGCTGCGGTGGCGGAGGCTGGGCCCGCCGCCCATGCCGGGACGATTGCGTTCTTGATTCAAGGCGTGAACGATGCCCGGCTTGGGCGAGCGGACTCCGCTCCCCGTAGGAGATCGCGCTGGTGGTCCCGGGAACTCGCCGAGGCGAGACGGCTCGCGCGGCGGGCCCGGGTAGCATTCCAGCGCTCGCGTAGACGGGAAGCTCCGATGGAGAAGCAGACGGTGCTTCGGGCGACTTATCGTGAGTCGTACCGGAGCTTTCAACGTCTGGTTCTCCAGAGGAAGGAGGAGAATTGGAGGAGTTTCGTCGGCGACGTGGGCAACGTCGACCCCTGGGGTGACGTGTATCGCATCCTTCGGGGCCGGCAAGATCCTGTCGACATCGGAGGCGTCAGGGTTGGGGGGGTTCTCGCGACCTCTTGGGAAGCGAGTGCCGGGGCGCTGCTACGTCACATCTTCCCGCGGCTCCCCTTCGGGTAACCGCGGGAAGATGTGGCGCCCTTGGCGGCGCCCGGACCCTCGACCCCGATGACTCTGGACGAGCTGGGGGCAGCCTTGCGCAGGATGAGGAAACGTAGCGCCCCCGGCGCGGATGGAATCACTGTGCCCATGTTGAGTTCACTGATTGCATCCGCGCCGGGCCTCGCTTTGGCCATGTACAACGGGTGCTTGACCGCAGGGGTATTTCCGCCTCAGTGGAAGAGTGCCCGGTCGTGGCCATCGCGAAGAGTCCCGGGAGGCCGCCTGACGAGGCTAGTTCGTATCGACCGATCAGCCTCCTCTCGGTCCTGGGGAAACTGCTCGAGAAGGTGTTGGTGCGCAGACTCGAGGCATGAGCAGCGCACACACTGGACAACCGGCAGTTTGGTTTCAGGGCCAAGCGAGGCACTGAGGACGCGTGGCATGCGGCAATGAGGGTGGTCGAAGAGTCCTCCCACAGATATGCTCTAGGCACATTTGTGAATTTCAAGGGGGCCTTCGATCACCTGAGCTGGGGAACGATCCTTGGGATCTTGAATGCCGCCGGGTGCCCCGAGTTGGGCATCTGGCGAAGCTTCTTTGACCATCGTCAGGCCTTTATGGCCTCTCGGTACGGTGTAGTTGAGACCACCGTTGTGCGAGGCTGCCCACAGGGGTCGATGTCCGGGCCGATCTTTTGGAATCTGGCCCTGGACCCTCTGCTGCGTCGGCTCCGGCAGGCGAACTTTGAGGTCGTCGCCTATGCAGACGACCTGCTCCTGATTTCCTTGGGGGACTCGCGCCTGAGTATCGAGACTCAGGCTGCCCAGTCCCTCGAGATGGTTCGGGAGTGGGGAGTTGGAGCGGGGGTGGCGATCTCAAGGGATAAGACGGTGGCCATGATGCTTCGTGGTAAGCTCGCGGCCACCAGACACCCGAGGGTTCCCCTGGATGGCGGTGCCATCCCGTACAGGGAGGAGGTCAAGTACCTGGGTATTCTCGTCGGGGAGCGGTTCGATTTCGAGCCGCACCTGCGAGAGATCCGGGGAAGGACCGCCTCCCTAGTCTCTCAGATGCGGCGAGTAATGCGGCGGGACTGGGGTCTCCGGCGGGGGACTCTGGGGTCCTGGTACCGGGGCCTCTTCGTCCCGTGCGCGTTATACGGTGCCTCCGTTTGGGGGAGGTTTGTTCGGGCGAGGGCGGCGTGGGGCGTTCTGCTCAATCGGGCGCAGCGCTCTGTGCTCCTCGCCTCCCTGTTCGTCTGTCGGACCGTATCTACGGAAGCGCTGACCGTGTTGATGGGAGAGCTTCCGTGGGACCTCGAGGCCAGGTGCCTCGAGGCAGGGTACTTTCTCCGTAAGGAGTTGCCCGTCCCATGGGGGCTGCCCCGTGTGGATGGTGAAAGCCTGCACGAGGGAAAAGCCCGTGCGCGGGCCGCGGCTTGGGCTGAGTGGGCGACTCGCTGGCGGGATTGCGGGAAAGGGGAGACGACGCGTATGTTTATCCCTGATCCGGCAGTCCCGGCCGAGCTCCTGCGGAAGTCCTGCTTCGGCCTGTGCACGGGTTTCCTGTTGACCGGCCATGGGTCGCTGAACGAGTACCTTCATCGGAGGGCGCTCCAGGCGACCCCGGCGTGTACGTGTGGCGCTGCGGAGGAGACCTCTCCTCACGTTCTCCTTGATTGCCCGATCTACGCGGAGCGGCGCGATCTTGGGGCACTGGGCGTTCGGCGGGGTGATGGCGGGGTCTGGGAGCTACACGGGGTAGTCAACACCCCCGGGGGCTTCCGGGCTCTGCGCAGCTTTGCTGGTTGGGTCTTCGATTTGAGGGCCCGGCCCCGCACTGTCTGAGGGGGGTTAGTTTAGTATAGTATAGTCACGCAGGGGAGGGCGCCAGATGCGTTATGCTCTGGCCCCCTCTCGGGTCTGGCGCGCCCGCGTACCCGAGCTGGCTTACCGGTGCCAAGACAGGATAGTGTCTACTCCGGAGTAGGTCCAGGTTTACCTGGGCCTGCGAACGTCCGACCAGTGGCGGTGACTGGTACCATGGGAGCCGGGGAGCCCGACGGCGGCGCGAGCCGTCGTCCCTTGGCCATTGAGGTCGGACTCGTGGGGGCAGTGGTTAGTGCGTGTGAGTTGCGCGTCATCTCCACTCGGGAGCGGCCCTCCACAGGCCGTAGGGAGTTTGGAAAGTGCTCCCCTCCTTGCCAAGGGGCCCGTCCAGGCTATCCTCCCGGATGGGGCTTGGTAGCTGCCGTAGTCCACGCATAGGCTCGGTGCCCGTGTACTGGACTGCGGCGGTGCGTTGGCCGGGCGTGATCCCGTCCCCGCACCCGTGGGGGCCGTGTCGTATGCCGGGAGGCGGAGACGGCACGTTAAATACAAACAGGAGACTATGTCCCTATCTACCAGGTGAGAGGGGTCGTGGTTCTGATCGACATTAGGAACCATGACCAAGTACGCAGTGCCCTTCTCGTGGGTCTCACCGTGAGTATGCCGAATACAGAAAGGCTTAACCCCACACGTGACACTTCCCGAAGGTTACGGTGTAAAGCTCGATCGTGCCTGGGACCTGCATGGCCGCAGGGAAGTTAAAATGCGTGGTCGAAAACGATCCCCCAAGATACCAGCCGTCCTCTTGGTGTAAGCAGGCAGATCCAAGTAAGGCGGCTCTACTTGGACGAATTTAATATTTCCGACCATACTCGTGGGATTAAAAATGAGTCTTAGAAACCCCCCCCCAAACTGAGAGAAGCAGAGGAAGGAGAGAGAGAGACAAGTGGGCTCGCAAGGCTATATGCCACGGCTATAAGCAAGGCTGGCAGCAGAAGATCAAGT
>JABMBV010002969.1:0-11146 GCA_018906735.1 Mesochorus sp. PSUC_FEM 10030011 | reverse complement strand
ATATATAAAAATGAAACAAAGATTGTCGTTAAAAAAATAAAAAATATAATTGAATGATAGCGACCTCTGATTTGTATGCAATTGAGAAGAAAGATATAAACAAAGCAGACGAATTTGCAAGTGAAAGTTAGTTTGTATATAAATATTATTATAATTACTATGAATAATGGACCTTTTCATAAAAAAATAAGATGAAAAGCATAATTGTAATTTGGGTCAACATCAAAAGTTTATTGATAAAAGCTTTGTATAGAAAGAGATAATTATTATTTGAAGCTATTATTTGAAATTAGCTTCGATAATATGCACTCAGCTACGAGAGAGAAATATGCATGAAATATTCAACGCGGTATCTCGATAACGAATTTCCGAGCCCACTTGATTCTCAGATAAAGATAAAAATCGACAAAAATGTGGCAAAAGCCAAAGGGCAATCATCCAACGAGTTCGAAACGTAAATTTGTTGGATTCGCGCCGTTATGTTACGCAGTAGTCGATTCATGCATATGCATACGTATAACCTAATGCCACGATGCACTTTTAGCTTCGAGAGCTCGATAGGAAAAGAGATCAGAGATCGTACGAGAGGGTTCGGTTAACGTCATAAAACAAACACGTACGAGTCTCCCAGGTATTTTGGCGAGACTCGCTTGGCCATTTCTCGAATGATTCACGAACTTTGCTATATATATTTCTCATGGCTTTCTCGGCTCTTACCCCTCGAGGGATTCATCCTCACACGTCGCTCCTTATCTTTCGCTCACCGCCCTAACTATCAACCGCAATCCACGTACGAGCCCTACACACCTCAGAAGATTGAAGAGAATCTCCTCACCTCAGATTCATCATTTTATTTGTCGATCCCACCTCTTTACCTCAGCCAAACATATATTTTTCTCTTTTCCAAAATAACATATAACTTTTTCATCCGAGAATCTACAGGTTAAGAATCGGAATAATCATAAAATAATAATAATAAAAATTAAAAAAGATTATTAAGCCTTTGAAGCATACATTTTTTGAATGCGCGAAAAATTGTGAAAATTTTTGAGGGCGCTATGATAACAAATTTCATCAACATCAAATTCCAAGTTATTACCTTGGACATATCATTCAAAAATGATTGTTTCTGAAAAAAAAACACTATTTTGTTTATTTATTTATACATTTTATATGATATACAATTACATTTATGAAACGTCATTTTTATGCTCTTTTATCACTAAGGTGACTAAAAAATATAAAAAAACCGAATCTCAATACGTTAACAACTAATTTGAAAGTCATGATCCAAAGAAATATTTTTGGGTTATTGCTGTTTCTATATGATGATTTTCTTTCATCATATAGACGATGGAAAAAAAAATTTCGATGGAATAAATAATTCAATAAAAATGACATGTTCTATACGAGGTCTTTATTTCTGATTATTTAGTTCACATTCACCGGAAATCCGTGCCCTGAGTTTTTTATTATTCTATTTTTCAACCAGAGCACATGCATTCATCTGGAGCCGAGATACCTTTGGCATATCCAGAGAATGAATGCATTTGAACGTAACGGCGGTTCATGATATTAGGCACATGCGTTTTTAGAGCTTCTACGGCCATACGAAAGCATTTACGTGCTTTATGGATATGCATACATATCGATGTACGGCGTGACAAGCAAATGGATGTGGAACTCGTGACTCGGAGTTAAAAATCTCGAATCGGGCGCCCTTTTGTTTGTTAACGGTTTCTGGCGCGAAGAGACCGTTGCAATTCCGTATCCAGGCCACCACCCGCAGATTCAACATGGTAGATTGTATAGGGATATAGTGTAGCCCAGAAAGAGAGAGCGTTGAGTATACGAATGGAGGAAGAGCCGGAGCCACGAAGAGATATTGTGTTCCAGAGCTTTTTTTTGTCTCTCTCTCTCTCTCCTCGTCCTCTCTCGCGCCCTACATATTTTTTTTTGTCTCATTTCTCGTCGACTCGATTCTTTTCCCGGCTAGATACTTTTTTTCGGATTTTTTAAATTTACCTCGCGCGCGCGATAATGACAATCTATGTGTTCGAACGTTGTTTCGCGCGGCTGTTTTTTCTTCTGTCTCTTCTTTCACGGCACTGAAATTCCGGTGGTTCGCCGAGCAAGTTGCCGGGGAATATTCTGGCGAAAATCGCTCGGCTCGAATGCACTTTTTCTCTTTACCTCTCGTCAGTTGACCGCACACGGAAGAAATATTAACGGGAATTTCTCTGCACGATGCAAACGAAATTCCATTGTCCACGAATGTACGAGAACAGCGGGGACCGTGGCCGTCTACTTTGTACCACCCCGAGGAAAAATTCGCGGTTTCTCATATTCACTGTTATGCTATTACGTTGGAATTACTTTCACACTCTAATTTTTTTTTTACTCTTGGTTAATTAACAGTTAAACATTTTTTTCCTCCATTTTACTTTTCAAATCATTTTTCGTCATTTTTGTATACCAAATTCTGTCGCTTTCGATTTTCCGTACATAGAAGATAAAAATCAAAGAATCGTAAAGAGAATTTGCATTGAAAGCAACGAAAAAATAATTAATGAAAGGTTTTTTAAATCCTTTTTTTTTCCTGTACAGAAGATAATGGTTAGCGAATTATTCATCACAAATGAAATCGATGCTCTACTTAATTAAAATTCTTATCATTCTCGGTCGTGAAATATTGCAAATAAAATTAGTCAATTATCCGATTATCCGCGGTGGATCTCATTATAGACCGACCAGCAATTTCGTGCCGCATTCGAATCCACCGAAATCGTTTCCAAGGCAGTTTTCTCCAGTTACTTTATTACACAAGTTGCAGCGTGTGCGGAATATCACTGCTCGCTAACGAGATATATATTTAACGTGATGCGAGGGGGAAGAAAAAATAAGGCGGGGAAGTTAAAACTTCGTGGAAAGAAATCCTTGGCTGATGTAGAGATATTACAATTATTTTCTGCTCACTCGGGAGATCCAAGAAAATTCTTATTCTCGATAATGCTGGCACTTTTTAATGATAATAATTCCACAACCACAAAAAAAAAGATATTTATATCGACTTGGTTAGCAGTCAATTAATCAAAAAGTTCAGGAACAAGGAAAACTTTAACGGGAAAAAATTTGAAACATTTTTTTCTCTACCGATAATTTTGTGCTAAAGCGTTTCAAGATAAATATTTTATCTCATGATTATCATATATTCTACTGTAAAATTGTTGTACGTTTTTATTTCAAGCCTAAAACAAAGAAAAAATAACTTTCAATGCCAAATAATTGTAATGTTTTAATAAAAATTTTAAATGCTTGTCAAATACTCGGCAATTAAATAAGAATGAATATTTCTGAAATTCTCTACATGTTTCTGTATTAACACTCAAATAAATTGTTAAAAAATATTTTCCTTTTTTCCCGATTAAAATTGTCACAAAGTTATGAAGAATTGCTGCAGTGTCGCCATTTTGTAATATTTTCCAATAAAAATTTCTAGCAATATACGTAAGTATAAATATACAATAATTATCGGAAGTATTTTTTTATCGATCAACTTTTCTTTTACAAAAAAAAAAAGTCAAACAAACGCTTCCTATAAAGCCGTTACATTGGTGTTATCCCTTAATGATGTTACCCCGATGTCTCGATTTGATAATTCCGAAAACACTTTTTTTTTCAACTGCACGAAAATTTATAGTTCAATAGAGCAATTTATCCTTCACGTATCGCATATGTATATGTGTATATCGGATTAGAACGCCGTGTGGAAACCGCAAAATTATCATAACGAGAGGGGCGCGAGCTTGCTACATAAAACGAGACCAAAGTAATTGTACCGGCGTCCGATGATAATAGCAACGATCGTGCGCTCGGGTACAGAGGCGGCTCTCAGCAGTTCACACGAGCAACCCTCTCTCTCTCTCTCTCTGTCTCTCTCCCTCTTATCGCAACGGTAATCCAATTGCTATTATAGCGCGAATGTGTTTCTAAACCTCTAATTCTGGCCGCGCGCATATACGCACACTGGAGGAAAACCAAGAGATCGTATATACTAATTATAAGCACATACAAACGAATATCCGCGTGTATATGTATAATTTTATTTAGCTGAAAATTTGGCACACACGTCCTCCATGAATGAACACAAAAGTGTAAGTGTGTACATAGGGTACGCCGGAGTTTAACGTGAAATAAAATTATCGTGGACGGCGTTACAGCAGCGGATATAAAACGCGCGGGAATGAAAACGAACTGGGAATTTCACCTCACGGAGCTCAACATTTTTATTTGATTTTATTTTTCCAGATCCATTCCACCTTTTATAACTGTTCCCTCTCGTATCCCCTTAATCCATAATATTAGACTGAGGAAAATACCGTACGAAAAAAAAAACCGGTTTCATTGCAAAATGGCCGCAAATGCGATCCTCGGGGGTTGATAGCTCCGAATATTAAAAAGAAATAAATTATGGGGATAAAAATATATGGGGATGAGCATTAAGCCTGAGTGCAAATATACGTGAACCAATGGCGAAATCATTCTCTCACCTAATGAAATAAAACATTGCTGTCGATAATACGAAAACACGGTTCGGCTTTTAATCAATAATTAAACGAGCCAGCTTAATCTCGTTTCATTGTTATTCGCCATTTTCAATCGTGTGCATCAAGAATGCGACAACGTCACGATACTGTCAGTTGGCCACATCGCGAACGCGATCACGTATAATTTCGGGTCACGTAATATTCGTTGAAGAGACAGAGGTCAGAGTGTGGTGATGGCGGTGGTGGTGGTGGTGGTGGTGGGCATAGCCTTGTTCGTTATTTAATCGATTTTATTCAACGTCAAATATTAAATCTGATCACAAGTCCAAAACACTCAGAGGTTGAGGTTTCGTCAAAGTAACTAACTATTACTATACGCTATCTGATCATTTTATAATGTCATAATATTCGATAATTTGACCTGAATGTCACTTTAAAAAATAAAGATGAATCCCATACACTTCAATTACCATTTCTCAATGAAAATGTTATCGAAGATATTTTTTATTTGGACGTAAAAGTAACGAAAAACCTTGATTATCTTAATGAAAAAATGATTTGTTAGCAAAAAAAATAATTAGGGCAATCATATGAAAAAAAAAAATTAAAAAAAGTGTTGTAGGAGCGTAAACATCACTGAATTTTTCAAATGTTTCTTTCACTGCAATCCTAATGGTTGAACACCCCCTTAAATAGGAAACGTCTTGAGTAAGGAATTACGGTATAGAAAAAATGGTGTAAGTGCGGATGGTTGATGGAAGTAAGATGATTGATGATTTTCTAAAAAGCCCGAAAGGGTTGTGCAAGTAAAAAAAAAATGTTAATTTTATTGATTTTACTGGAATTTGGAACATGTAGATGAAATTGTTATATTATTCACTAAATCGAATTATTGATATGAACTAAATACGATAATCACGTACATTTGGCAGTCAACCCTGTCTCATCAAGATCCACTAGTGAATTTGTACCACGATTATCCTATGAGTGTTGGAATGATTAGAGCTTTTGATTCGGCATTCTCTCTTTACCTTCAAACGATCACGGAAACTACATCCAATTTGCCCATTAATATATACACCCCTCCCCCTCTAGCTTAGTTTAGCAGTTATACGCTACGGCAGGAGAACGGGATTTTAGGGCAAAGGGGTCGAAACGCCGAATTCGCATTAGCTGCAAAGCTCTCTGTGACGTGTGCAACGTATAGTTGCTCGGTCGTTGGAAACCCCTCGGGTTGGATAATTAGCCGTGCCGTGTTAATTTCAGATCACCTTGGAGAAATTGCTCGGATGCGCATTGCCTAAACGCGTCACCTATCACCTTCAGTTACATTTGCATGTATGGGACCTTTTGGAACAATAATTGATTCGATCGTGACATACTGTGAGACGCGTTCAAAACAATTATGACAACTAAATATCATGACTGAGACTATAAATATAATGGAAATCAACGTCGACTCAGTATATATCCGAGGGAATTTAAGAATAATGAAAAATTACGAAGAAAATGAAAAGTAGTTTTTGAAACAAGAAAAATTGTCCATTTTCTTTCTTCATTTCTTTTTCGTAAGTATATTTATATTGATACATATTTTTCTATTTATAGAAAATTATAAATCTTTTCCCATAAATTACTTTTCTTTGAAAGGGGCTAATCTCCTAAATTTTGAATATTTCGACAAAAATAAGTTGGAAAAATTAAGAGTTATGATGTTATGAATTTTCGTTTTTTGGAAGTAATTATATTGATTTTTTTTTCTTATGAAGAATCATCAATAATTTTTTCAAAAAAAAAAAAACTTTTTAGTAAATGTTCACCAACTGAATTTGAAAAATGAGGTTCGTTCGCATTTAGGGTTGGGTCACGACGTGAGCTTGTTATTCTTTTAAAGTTATATAAAAAGGTACTTGTCTTGTATGGCTGCTGAGAGTCTTGATATAAGAGGTAAAGTGCACATCGACACACCTTGTGAATCAGGCTCTTTTCTCGAATTCCATCACCAAAGATGCAGAGAGCTATAAATATATAGCTGTAAATATATGTTTATTGCATTTGGCGTGTATAAAATCTACATATATACAATGCCAGGTGCAACGGAGAATCGAGAGTACCGGGGCATGAATAGGGTCGGAGAAGTATAACGTTTTCATCTCTCTCTCTCTCCTTCTCGCTCGTTTAGTGCCAAATTCAAGAGTCACTCGTGAAAATGGAGACACAAGCTTTGCAGAGCAAAAGCTCTCGCTCTCTCTCTCTCATCCCTCGTTCGCGAGGACCGACTGAGAACGGAATAAATTTATCAAAGATTCATGTGGAAGTCAAGAGACTTGATGCCGCGGTAATATCAGATATTTCTCTAATTCTCTCCCTCGCTCTATATATTTCCTTCGGTTGTTTCGTTTCTCATTTTCTGCTCTGATATACATTTAACAAACTAAAATATCGAAGAACGTCCTTTTCCCATTTGACTTCCTCGATTTCCCGACTACAGCATATACTCATCAAAATGAATATTATAGAAATAAAATCGAAATTCTAAAATTTCGAGTTATCAATTTCGAATGAAGTAATTTTCATGAGAAAATTATTGTGAACGCGATAAAATGTAATAGGGTTATAAAATTATTTTAAAATTCTCGATGTGCTTCCTTCGATGAAAAATTATGGGATTATATGAATAATGGTCTATCGTTGGATCGATCGGGATGCAAATTCGCTGGAAAATTCGATTGTTCGTTATTTCTCTGTGGGCGAATAGGAGAGTACACACTGGGAGAGGATGACAAGAGTGAGGAGTAGCTAGGGAGAGCAGGAATGAAATATTAATCCTATAAGACCATGCGAGGGGTCAAAGCGATCGTTAGCTCTAATCGAGGATCTATAGGGGGAGGGAAACGGGAGAAGAATGGACACACAGTGACCCAATAGTACACAGTTAATGGACAATACTAATACCGATGTGCGGCTGCGGTATAACGTGTACTATTAACAATAACAATAGCGATTGTCTATGTGCATAAAGAGGCTCATGATCGTTCGTTATGTTCAACGTAATGTGTGTTGGCGCGCGTTTTGTGTTTGGCAAAATGAGCCCTGCTGCGGTATTTCAAAGGGACCAGAGCACGTTGCAGGGATGATCCCTTACACAGAAATCGATCCGTTTTCTGTGTGCGCCCACGCACCTATTAAAGAAACCACTTTTGGCAATGTTTCATCGCTATTACGTTTATCCCGAGTTAATTAGGCGCTGCCTACGATAAGAAAATTTTTCGATAAATTTTGAACTGAACTTGCCGAGAAATTGTAATAAAAAAAAAGCAAATTTTTCTCTTTTTTTTTAGAAAAACTTGTTAAATTTCTACACAATTTTACTGAATTCCATATTAGTAAATCAGTTATTTTTAACGACAAATTTCAATTACAATGTCACAGCCGATTTTCGATGTTTCATCATTTTCGTCGCGAATGAGCAAATATATCCCTTTTGAGCCTTTCATCCAATCGACGCAAACATCTGTAAATAAATATACAATCACATATACAACGATACGTGTTTGATATGTATCTCAGCTTTTGCTGATATATATGTATATATATATATCTTCTTCATCCATCCTGGAAGCTCTTTTGCCTGCACTCAATATTCGAGGATCCTCCACTAAAACAAACGTCCTTTTGCCACGAGCCTACCACGCTCTCTCGTGTTCTCTCGTACACACGATTTAGATCCAATTTCTCTTCTCTCTTTATCTCGATCTCTCTCTTTCTCTCTCTCTCTTTCTCTCTTTCCGGTACTGCTGATATATTGCACGAACAGAACGAGAGAATGTTAACTGGTAAGCCGATTAACTCGACGCCACGAAATGGACGCCAGTTTCATCGTAATTCAATTCGCGTCGAAAAAAAAGAGAGAGAGAGAGAGAGGGTGTACACATATACGCAAGTATAAGTATACATACACATGTATAAGCCCAAGTACACGAGAAGAGTGAGAGACAAAAAAAAGAGCTGGAAGTGTATCACTTCCGAATACACGTAATGAATTCATATCGACGTTTCATCGGCGCACACACGTTAACTATGATAATTCTCCGGCCGTTTCTCTCTCTCTCTCTATCTATATAATTGCTCTCGTCGAGCTAACGAGTCGAGCACCACGGAGTTTCAACAGCTTCGGCATTTACTGCGCGTTTTCCTGCGTGTGTCTATGTATCACATGCATATAAAGTGCTTTCCATGTACCTAATAACGTTCTATTGCCTCGATAGAGCGCCACCAACGTTATACCGAAAGCCCAACATACTCATATGTGTATTCCCCCCCCCCCATATACATGTACACACACACATATATAGTATATATTGTCTCATACACATACTCGGGACCGGAAGCTTCAATCGTGGACAGCGGACAAAGTCGATCGTCGATTTGCATACTTCTCTATCGTGATGGGTATGGGCGCTGTTGAAGAGAACGAGAGATAGGGTTCAACGAATATACTAACACACGAGCGTATATATATGCATGTAGAGAGAGAGAGAGAGAGAGAGAGATGTGCATATAAGAGCGAGGGGTGATTGTGGGAAGCGTAGTATGGAGGTAAAATCCACACGAGAGGATGGTCACGCGACACGTAGCCTGGCCTAATTGCATTACAGAATCGGAATCGGGGAACCGGGGAATCGCTCTCGCACAGCGAGTGGGCCGAACTCTCGTTCGGCCATCTCGTTCTATGCGCCATTTTCTCCCTCTCTTCATCTCTCTCTTTCTCTCTCTCCTCCTCTCCCTGTCTCTGCTTCTATATATAGAAATAGGGCAAAGGAAAGGAGGGAATAATTAAAATATATACATATATGTATATATCGATGGCCGAACGCCAAACAAACTACCATACGCCCTTTCGGCATTGAGTCATCATCTCGTCCGTTCGGCCTAGTGCCAAAAGGGCTCTCTGGTGGATGTACCGCACAATGAGTCCTTTTAACAGTAAAACGTGAATGTTTCCCGTATATACCGATCGATGCCGAAATCCTGGAAAGGCGCATCTACCACCCTTGTTTGTGCCTCAATTTTCCCAACGCCGAAATAGCCCAAATATAAACTCGATACGCCCTCTTGATATTGAGGATAAATGCCCCGTTCGCTATCACAGCATCGCTTAAATGTGTATATATACGTATATCTTTGACTACCGATCGCAATCGCGGTTGCGCACTCAACCGTTGATATCGTAAACACACACGCATACATAGACAGTGTAGCCGATAGGTATACACCACCGTATAACGCTGACTCGAGGCAGGAAATTACCGCGGTCATTTCCGCGCTCACTATCTCCGCGCGCGTTTCGATAACCGCGACATTCGACCCAACGATTTCCGCAAGAGGGATTCACGTGGCTGCGATCCCATCAGCCGAGATTCGTCCTGTCTATTGTTAATTCATGATGAAGAATACAGAAGAGATATCATAAGAGCGTTAAGCGCCAGATCATTTAATTTAACTGAGTGCAAGTATTGGAGGAAGACAATTTCATGATTTCATGATCATCTGTTCGTCAAAAATAAACAGTACAAATAAGTAACAGAGAATCGTAAATCACGAGCTCGAAATACATATTATTCGGCCAATGAAATGACAAATATAACGATGTCATAACTGTTTATTATTATTTCTCGTGAATTAGCACGATTGAAGTATGAAATTATCTTCATACTATCATCTATGATTCTCGATTCGATTTATCGTGTAATTTCTTTTTTATCGTTTTCTCGATAAAAAAAGAACAGAAAAATGACACTCGATCGAGAGAAAAGTGCATTGAGAAAAAAGAAATCAGCCTCTTCAGGTTTATCCGTGCTTGAAGAACCAAAAGCCCGTACAGATGAGGTCGTATCGACACTGGAACGTCTCTCGAAATGGCCCTTGTGGACGAGACATTCTCTCCGCAGGTATTGCAGAAAGAGATGAAAAAAAAAAAATCGCGAGCACAAATCGACTTGTATGAAGGGGGAAAACGATGCGATGACCTTATCGAAATTACACGGTGAACCGAACAAAAATTCTTCGCGATTTATACGGACATCACATTTATATACTAGCAGTATATGTGTGTATGTATGTGTGTGTTTCGAGATACATAACAGTATCGAGCAAAAAGAAGGGCCGAAAATAAAATGGGATAGAGAGTACGAGGCAGAGTCCAAACTGTGGAGAAGGAGGCAGAGAGTCCAAGGGCTCTTTTCAATCGAGAGTTCTGAACTGTATTATAAATTCGATATATTTCATAAGAAGGCAACGTTCTGGACCATAAACATCTGCCGGGCCGAGGCGAACATCTTCGACTCGTGATCGAGAAATGAAAAAACAATCTGACGTAACAGCTTTGAGTTAAAATTGCCTAGAACACAATTCTACAGTTTTTTCAGATTTCAAAACATTTTGCTTCGACTTTGTAGGACGAAATCATCAATTTTGAGGGGTAACAACAATCTAGAGTCAGCAAAATAAGCATAAATTAGATAATTTTTTTTTCTTTTTAAGAAAAATACCATATTCTAATCTACGGTTTCTGCAACGTACATTTGGTCATTTAAATA
>JABMBV010002958.1:0-11147 GCA_018906735.1 Mesochorus sp. PSUC_FEM 10030011 | reverse complement strand
AAAATTATTATTTTTTAATTAATTAAAATTGAATAAATACCTAAAAAAAAGATTTTTTATTAAATAGATATATAGAACTACACTGTGTAATTTTTGTGTAAGAAAATATCCAATTCCACCTGCACTGGCCATGCGTGAATGTCTGTGGGTGTCAAACACCCAATCTGCCCTTCATGTCATTTTTTCGAAGTGTGCCCTCTAAGGGTTAAAGAAAAAAAACGTCCTGCAAAATTTCAATTAATAAAATACATCACATATTTAAGGTTATTAATTTTCAAGAATTCCAACTTTCCTGTGTATCGAGGGAAAATAAAAATATGAAAAAAAAACACATCAAAAACGAACAAATCAAATGAATTTTTACATATAAATAGCATATCAAACTAAGATAAAAGAAAACTATAAGTGATTGCTGTTTATAAAAATGGTTAATTATTACTTTATTTCATCCAAATTATTTATTAAACAATTCATAAAATCTAGTAAAATAGTAAAAAATTGATACCTATTGTAAAACTCGATAATAATAAATTATTATTTAGATTTTAAAAACGAGGTGTCTTTTCAACCATTCAGAACTTCTTTTACAGCTTGAAAGAAACTTTGCAAAAATAACTTTAACTCGTTGAAATATTTTTGAACTGATCAATTCATTTTTTCTCTATCGAATTTTCTCTCGTTTTGAAGGAAAGTATAAATAAACGAGCCTCGATTACGAGTTTTATCCACATGCAAGTTCTTTAGAGACTCCAAGATTTCATTCTTCAATTTTTTTTCCCCAATAAAATCACGTTTTTTTTCAAACTTTTATCGAAATGAATGAGAAAAAAACGTACCCTCTCCTTATAAGAGCGCCTTTGGGCGGTTGGGAGTGATTGTCCCAAGTTCTCCCCTAGAAGAGTGCCTCAGCAATCGAATTAAAAAGTTTAAAAACGAGTTTTCTATTCAGTCATGTGTTTTACACATGAGTATCAGAAAAGCTACAGTACTTCCTCGATATAAGAAGCTGTTAGGGCGGTTAGGGGAAGTAAAGTAGGGGAAATTCGTCGACGGAGCGTTTCTCCACCATAGGCGGGAGAGTTCGAGAATCCTTCGCGTGTGAGTGTGTCCGCGTTTGTTCTCAAAACCTCTACAAAAGACTTCCCCAGTGAATGGACAAAAAATAATACAAGCGAGTTTCCAATTCAGTCTCGTATAAGCGTTACACGCGTAAGTATCGGAGAATTTTTTTTTCTTTTGCTTTGTTTTATTTTTATGTTAAAAGTAACGGTTTTTTGATACTTTTCAAAATATAAAGAAAGAAAAAGAATTGCATTTTATTCATAAGCAATTTCGATTTTGAGGTCGATTTTTAATTGAAAATTAAAATTTTACATAAAATGCGTATATACACATAGAGTAATATTCAACGACAATGTGTTCACGAATTCGGGGTCTAAACATATGTAACTTGAAAATATGACTCGATTTTTAATATCGAGGATTCAGGATCAAAGTTGAGACGCTCGCGTACACGAGTAGACTGGAGGAAAGTCATAATAAAACTCATTCGACCATAAATGAGGGAAAAATTTTTTGTATCGGAGTTATTTTTTTTGCTTTATTTCGTTATAAAAAAGAACGTTTTTTTCGAAATTTGTACGAATATAAGTAATTAAAATATAAACTCCATGTCACTCTAAAAAAGGAATTGCTTTTTAATATGCACATATAAACGTGTTTCTCACAAATATATATATATGTATCTTTCGATAGTGAAAATATAAATTAGTATATTGGGATAAATCGTCACGTATCGTAATTATTTCTGAACGAAATAAATTTTGTGAAATTCGTACGGTATTTATTATTGCTCGAGAATACCGTAAATTTATTAATTATAAGTAAAAACTATTGAGAAATGTGGTTGTTAACGATTTATTCCAATATATTGAGATGTCCGAATATTTTCGTTACTGCATATTTATGCTTAAACGCATGTGTGATTTGACAAAATTACTTGTGCGTTTATAAGGGGTTTTTGAGAAACTTGCTCAACCGGAACGGTGAGGGGGAAGGGGCGCTCTTATAGGAAAAGCTTTTATTAAAAAAGGGTACTGTATTGAGTTTTGATGGAATCTTACAGACTTATTTTACAACTAATTTTTTTTCCGAGTCTTCTAGATTTAAAAATATTTTCAGCCCACGAAAGTTGACCCTGTATAGGGTTTTGCGTCTATACCAAGTAATTTATTTGGTAAACTGTAAATTTTGCGCTGGTTTATTTCCAGTACCTGATTTTTTGCAAATTCAAAATTCAAAATTCAAAATTTATGAAAAATATCCTGACCAGCCGCGTACTTTATTATACAGTATTTTTCCAAAGTTTTAGGTCAATCAGAGTGAAATTCTAGAGGAAAGATTTTTTTGGGAATTGTCTTAATTAATTGAGTTAGGCCGGGCGCAGGTATGATCACTATTTTCTGAAAAAAAACTATTTTTCAAGAAGGTAAATACGATTTTTGAGAAATTAAAAAAAAAATAAGATTGACTAATGATTGAACAAAGCTTTTTTTCGGTTGCAACTATAATTTTATAAGGCTACATACTTAGTGTACATTGTACAAAAACTTGCATATGTAGATATGTTCCAAAGTAAACAGGAATTTTGCAAAGTAATAGCAACACATTTTTTTTCTTTGTAAAACCAATAATCTTGTTCAAGACAGTCTCCTTTGCATTCAACACAGTCATTTAAAGCATGTCGAAAGAGTGTTTTAGATCGTCAACCGTTCAAGATGGCGGTATAAGCCCTTTGGATGGAATTTCCGTCCTCGAAACGCTTTCTTTTCATCGACAATTGCATTTTATCACATAAATAAAAGTTGCACGGTGTCGAATTAGGTGGATACGGGGAGTAGTTAATTGTAAACATTTGATTTTTAATTTAAAAAAAAAACGTGATAACCAGTGTTGATCGATGAAATGTTCGAAATTCATTCTTGAACCAATGACATAAACATAGTGTCACTCGAGATGGAATAACTTCCTGTCTGAAACACCGAATGTTGTAATATTTTTTCTGGGAGTTATTTTACATTATTAACGCATAAGTTATATTTAGATAACGCTACTAAAATCATCTATTAAAAAAAAGTCCTATTTACTTTGAAAAGCAAGTACAACTTTACCAAAGATTCAAATCAAAATTTGTTTCCAATTTGTGTGTGTGTGTGTATTTTATTTTTCATTCCCGATGAAGCTCACGAGTTAGCAATCCTGACTACCATGAGAACGCTTTTTCTTTGAAGAGTCAGCAGAAAACAAGTCCCATGAACTGAATTTACCAATTTTGCAAATGAAAGTTTTATATAATTTTGTTTAAATTTTACTTGAATAAAATAATTAATTTATTATATCACAAAAAGTATAGAAAATGCTTTTTTTCAACAGTTGAAACTCATATGGACTCCTTGAAGTTTTCGTTGGTTTCTTTAGAGTCGTTTACCAATTCGGTATTGGGTCCTGATCAACCCAAGTTGAATGAATTTTCACACATGTTTGATTCTTTTTTTTTCAATTTATGTTAATTCAATGATATCAGTGGGTACGAGATTTACGTATTTTACGAAATTTTCCCGTTTGTTCTAGGTCACATTTGAATTGGATTATCTTCTACATTGTTTTGCGGTAATTCGGGCTTAACGATGCTTAATCTTGAGTCGATTAGGGACTCGATGAATTCATAACTCCGGAGGTTTACGTTACATGCGTTGAATAGTCGGTTCGAGAATACCAGAATAACACGCGCGATTCTTGTGGTCGGTTAGATCGATAGTAGCGTACGCACTTGAATCCGATTGACGGTTAACTTTATTAACCGCTACCTGCTGCCAATGATCCAATGATTGCCGAGGGATGCCAAAACAGAAGACAAAAAACAAACGAGTCGTAGTCGGAGCCTTGATCATTATCGATGTCATTGATAAAAATATAAAAATGAAAAGAAGAAAAAGAAAAACAAATTAATAAATTTGATAAAATTATTATGTGGAGTATGGTGAATTTGAAAAAATTTTGCATCTCGTTACGACTAATAGTGGAATCCGAAATGAAAAGTTTGAAAATACAATCGAATTCTGAAAATGGTCACCACACGAACGATATTGATTGTTATATGTTCGTAGAAGATGAAGCAAGTCGTACTTCTGCCTCATACGAGTAGAATAAAATTTTCGCGATTACGACTTAACCTCCTGGCTGCCGGCGATTTTTTTTCCTCCAATGAAAAAGTGTACATTTCCCAATCACGCCAGCGCGCAGTGGTAAAAAAATTATAGAAATTTTTTAATCGTTAAAAAAAAGTTTCTAAAGGGTTTTCAATGTTGTTGAGAAAGATTATGGTGCTTATTTTAATAAGAGATGAATAGTAGATGATAATTTGGCCACTTTTATTAATTTGGCTAGTATGATAATACAAAGAATTATATATAACCCATTTCAACCCTTTATCACCTTAAATTTGTATTATGTGTAAAATATGAAAGACCTTAGGTTGAAGTAGACAACAGAATAGTGTTCAGCAAGTTAAAATATGTGGAAAATAATACACTCGGCAAAAACATGCGGCCGTGACGCTTTTTCGTGACACAAAAATCCTAATAACCCCCGTCTATATAGAAGTTTCATTTCAAAAAATTAGTTTTATTACATGACGCCAGAGTTATAAATGTGGATAAAATTGGGACAGAATATTCTTTACGATAATAAGAGAATATCATTATTTTTTAAGTTTTCATCTACATAGTTAATGCGTAATTGAAGATCAAAGTTGTATTACTATAATAGTCCTATTCATCAAGATCGTTTATGTTTTGTTTTTCGATTGAAAACTTTATTTTTATTATATATCACCATAAGACTGTGTGCATAAAAATATAACTTGTACCTTTATAGTTACTCCTAAACTACGTAGATGAAAAATTTGAAAAAAATGCCTTCACTAAATTCCATCGTAAAGAATACTCTATCGAAGTTTAATTTAATACTCTTAATATTTTAACGTGGGTTATCACCGTCCTCGATGAAATGAAAACTAATATATATGTGACCTCTATCTCAAAGCTCAAGATACATCTACTAATTTATCATTATTATCATTATTTGTCGAGCCGTATTTGAGAAATATTTATCGGACATTATTCAAGATTATGTCCATCGTAATTTTGCTGTTTTTTTTCGCACGCTTTCACTGTTTTGTCGTCTATGTAAAAAAAAAATAATAATAATAAATATGTACTATATAGAATAAGAGTATCTGGAAAAGAAGAAATTCGTACGATCGGTTAACACACAGTTATGTTTAATCAAAAAATTAGTATGAAATACATTAAATGCACATGTGATTAAATCCGTTCTGTTGTTTCTTTATATGATCGTCATCGTAATCATCATTTGTATATCATCTACGCTATAATTAAAGATGTATATAATAATGAAATGTAACACAAGACTCCTTTATGTTAGAATAAATTCATATAAGAATAAGAATAATTGATGTGTAGCGATGAAGATAATAAGAGTAACCTCTCCTTTCTCGCATATAATAAAACGCAAATTATTTGCCCGCTCTTTTTTTTCTTTTTTTCCATATTTTTGTAGTTTTTAAATATAAACCATCGTTATATTATTCATTTAAATTTCTCCGTCGATAATTTTCGTTTGTTTGTTTCTTTCTTTAATTTCAATTATTTTTATCTATACGTTCTATCCGCTTTCTCTTATAAATATGCTGCGCGTGGTCAGAAAGTTTCACGTGGCTATTGTACGCTTGGAGCCAAAATGTCAATTATACACACTTGTACACCGGAACCTCAATTCAAGCGCAAGCTCGGGGATTCGACTCTCGTTTTTTTTGAACATCAAAAAAGCGTGCTTCGAGTCGCAAAACTGCTCTTAAATCGAGGTTCCATCGTAGTATCGTTTCTCTTTCTCTGACTCTCCTCTTTTATATCTATGTGCAGTTGAACGATTTGCGTCCCTCCAACTTTTCCAAAGAACTTCCTCGCCTCCCCTCCCCTCCTTTCTTCATTCCCCCATCGCGCGTCTACTTCTCGCCACTTCGTCAAGATTCTTCTCGTACGCACCGTTCGGTTCACCACCTTTTCTATTCTATCATCGTGGTCCGCGACTTAATTATTTATCAATGTTAAATAAGGTGTTTAATAACGAACGGTTTTGTCGAGACGAATGATGACGACGTGCCTCCAACTAATCCTACAATTCCTTCTCTTCTTCCCACCCTCACCACCGCATGCAGACACACACACACACACACATCCAGACGCACCTCTTCCTTCTCCTGCCGACCCTCAGCCAATATTACTTAGACCGACTTTTTCAAACTAACCAAAGTTTTTCTCAATTAAACCCACGGTTTGAGTTATCTTCCCCCTACCACAGCACCACTTCCCCTCACCTCGTTTATTTTATCTAACCGGCATGATTAAAGATGGCTGCTGTGTTTGCATCAATGAAATACTTTCGAGTGCGTTGTATTGATTATTTAAAAATAATTCAATACAATTTTGAGAATATTTATATTATTCTGAAATTACGTTATTTCGGAATTGGCTGGATCGATCGGGATAATTCCAACGCTATTGGAAAGGGTATGGTCACATTATCATAGAAAAATTTGAGTCAAATTTTTTGTAGGTGGTCATGGTTTTTCGTAAAAAAGGTTTAAAGTTTGAAATTTTTGAATTTTCGGATATTTTTCTGTATATTAGAGCACGCGGCTGGTCTCGATATTTCACATAATTTTTTTTTAATAACTTGGCGTTGAGAAGATGACACGTTTCCATTTATATTATCCATTACGTATGTTCTGGATTAATTTGACAATCACGAATATTAATATTTGAGGTTAATAGAAATTCTGGGATAGGGCTATGGTTGTTAACTTGAACCATGGCGCGATGCTATGGTTTCACGATCGTGGAAGGGGAAGATAATTTCAACCAGAACCGCTGGTTTAGTTAAGATGAGCCTCGGTTAGCTTCAAAAAATTCGGCCTTGAACGCTCTAGTTGATATAATTTAAGGAGTTTCTTATCCAATTCTGAAAATTTTCTAAAAAAACGTTGTAAGAAGACAACCCAATTTTTTCTTTCAAAATTTTTCCTTGATTAGTTTCTGGAAAAAAAAGAATACAAATTTAAAAATTGGATAATCTTATTCGTGTATGGAAATGATATATAAGTATTAAATTATCAATAACGAAGTAACTCAACAATTTTTCGATATACTTTAAGATTTTTTATTTTACTAATTTTGTTGAAATTATAAGTTTTTAAGAAATTGTTAATTTAATGAAATCGTACGAGTACCCATGCGTAAGTAAAATAAATATTTTTTCTTGAAATAGTGACAAAATGATGAAAAAAATCGCCCGATCCTATGTAAAGATAAATTACATGTCGAAGTACTGTTTAATAAATCAAGATTAATCAAAATGCTCGATTTACTTCGTTTGTGTCATTTTTGGAACAAACAAAAGATGGGAATACAATTGATCCCTCAGACACCTCATTTCTCCTTACAATCACTAAAGAAACTCCTTAAATCGCCCTCGCGATAGTTATTTATATAGATCCTTCTGTTTATTTACTTTCCCCAATTGTTCAAATGATCGTTGAATTTATTTGTTCCTGTTCATATTGTGTACTCTTTAAAAATTATTATTTTTGCCATCAGTTTCTTTTTTTTTTTGTTTAACAGTACTATAGTATAAATATAGCATTGTTCGTGCACGCACGCATGCGCTCACACACACACACACACACACGCATACACGCGCGACTGCACTCGTATGTATAGCCGTTTTTAGTAATTTCTAGTGCCGCAGTGATGTGGCTCTGCTGTAACCATAGCTCGGTAGTAATTCGTTTCTTCGAGACAAGACAAAAAAAAACCCCGTGGATACCTCATTCCGCAAAAGACCACATGCTAAAGAGGGTAAAACAGCGGCATGTTTTTCATAAGTAAAGTGCATCTTTATCAAATAAAAGCAATAAAGAAAATAATCGTAAAATAATAGTAATAATTTGTTTATGTGTGTAGACGAGACACGTATGTTACACGAGAAGAAAGGAAAAAGATGCTAGGACATGACCGTTCGAGTAAAGGAAGACAAAAAATAAGAAAATAAACATTATTATTAGCTACGAAAATAATTGAGAGTTCAAAAGGTTCAAGTATTTCCAAGATTTTTCTCGTATCGTTATTTTATGAATTAATTTGCTAAGCAATTGCCATTCGTTCGAATGTTTCCCCCCTGGAGCATTGGGGCAGAGAACGAGGAAAAAAAAGGAAAAGTAGTTGAAAAAAGGGAATAAAAATGATGAGAAGGTTCTGGATAGTTGAGAAAATACCTCGTTCATTTTAAAAAACTGAATAATAATTTGTTTCAAATAATTTTACAGTAGAGGTATGAAATTTAAAATTTTCAATTCGAGGCGATAACATTGTTTAACAATGATTTGGATAAAATAAAATGACCCTAATTAATACTTTTTTTAATAACAAACAATTTTTAGAAGCTATGGTCAGTTATGGTTTGTTTTTTATTTTTAATTTTATAAAATGATTTTCTATTTACGTTTAAACAATTGATTCGATTTGCTCATTTTCAGTTTTTTTTTCATGTCTTTCTTTTCCCTCGTAAGAAGACGTAAAAAAGTTGCTATTTTGAATTGGATTGTAATTTGGTAGGAAATGGTTTTTAAATATGCACACGGAAAGAATTTTCAATTAAATTTGACTGTGAAATCACAGTCACAGAGGTATAATAAGGGGGAAATTTTTATAGAAATAAGTCAAAATTTACTGTCATGTTGCGTAAATTTGGAATGTTTTCAAAAATGTTCAGTGATAAAAAAATAGTATATTTTACCTGACTATAAACATTCCTCCAATAAGTTTAAAAAGTATTTGATATAAATTAAATTTTACAGTGTGTATAGTAAAATTTTCGTATTATTCATGAAAATTTGAAAAAAATGTATACGTTTTTCGTATGTCCACCGGAGTTTTTACAGTTCGTTTACGGTTAAAAATCGTCAGGCTATGTTGCGGAACGTAAACACACGAGCTCTATGTGAGCGCGATAGTCGAGAGTGTATGTGTATATGGCTAGGGATTTTAGAAATTTCAAGTTCGTGGAGATCTTTTTTTTTTTACTGTGAAGACTTTGAAATTCTACGGTAATATTTTGGAAATTTTACTGTAAGATGTCGGAAATTTTTCACAACACAAGGTACAAATTGTAAAGGTGTATTAAATCGGTAGCAAATTATACTTTTTTATTCACGTTTCGTCTCGACGTTTACATTTTTTAAATAATTTTTATCGTGATTTCACAGTAAAAATTGATTTTTCATTCTTTCCGTGTAGAATCCAATATTAATTTTCCATTAATACAACTTTAATTTTGTAAAAAACCATCCAGAACCTCTTTAAAGAAGCTTTCATTTACCGGATGTACAATATGAGAAAGTAAAATGAAAGAGTGAAGACAAAAGTTTGTGGCAAGGATGAGAAACAATGAACGGGACATTTGAGAAACGTTTTTCCGAATTATACACGATGGGCTCGATTTTTGCACTCGTTTGATGAAATATAATTATCATGTCGGAGATGTTATGGGCCAATTGTTGTTGTGGAATAATGAGGAATAAGAGCGTTACGGGCGTTCCATAAGCGTATAGTAACAGTCAAGGGTCTGCCTTCTAAAGCTACTCAGTCTGACCATCGTGGCTTCATAAAATGTTTCCCTTAGTTTTTTCTTTCGCATCAAACTTCCTTTCCTTTTCCTCTCGCGCGCGCGCGCGCAACTCTCGTCCCAAAATATTTATCTCCAAGATTTTCTTTTTCATTTCTTTCTTTTGTTTAGTTTTTTTTTCATTTTCGATAATTATTCTCGTTAAATTTGTTAAAACTGTGGAATATAACACACTAATTTTCGTAGAAATAATTCCCTTACGATTTTTATACATACATACATACATACATACATACATACATACATACATACACGGCTTTTCCCGAAGAAAAGGATATAACAAAATGTGTACGTGCGCACATCGGCACGTAGACACACACGCCCACGCACACGCATACACACACGCCCACGCATACGTACACACGCACACACGAGTATGTTTGTGCACATATGCGTGTATGTATGTGCAATTAAATTGGTTGTGTATATACATATACGCAGTATATCCGTAATTAATTTTAATTTGTGTATAATGTTGTATAAAGAGATATTATTAATAGTTGTTGTTGTTGTTGTTGTTGTTGTTGTTGTTTGTTTGTTTGTTTAATGTAATTATTTTCAATTGAATAATGTACAGGGGGGGGGGGGGGGGAGCGGGGTGCGTTATCACTCGGCAGGGATCAGCGCTCGATATTCGTAGCAAAAGGGGGGAGCGCCATTTACGACGAAACGCTGTACACTTGTTCTTATACAATATTCCCTAAATATTCAGCTAATCCCTATACATATCCCTAGATAACACCTACACCTATATGTTAACTACACTCGTAATGTTCTCTTGCACAGCCATAGTTATTTTTCTTTCTTCGCAATATTGCGCGCTACTTTACCGGCTCACGCGTATCACATTCGCCCCCGCCGCGACTCGCGCTTTTTTTTTTCTTCATTTTTTCAACTCGCGACTCATCATCATTCACAATCGGGAGGCTGGGGGTAGTGCTTCACATCTCGTCCCGCTCTCATTTCCATCTTTCGACTACACACACACACACACACACACACACACACACACATCGTACAGTTATTTTCGCACACACACACTCGTCTCTCGCGCATTTCGCCTTAAATTCGTACCCTTCTATCATCGATACTTTCTTCTCTCCCCGCGCTTTTCGGCAATAATAACACGTGCCCAACAATTTTCTTGGATCACTTCAACATTTTTTTTTTCTTTTTCTTCTCTTCATTATTATTTCTCTTGTAATGTTTTTGACGCATCGACTCCAAGATGGCCTCGCGCATCATTGAATTCAGTGATCGCACATCAACAAGGCCTTACGAGAGAGAAAAAATAATAATAAAAAAAACAAAAAAAAAATTTAATA
>JABMBV010002947.1:0-11151 GCA_018906735.1 Mesochorus sp. PSUC_FEM 10030011 | reverse complement strand
CTACAATTTTTAATGAAAACGAAAATCAACAAAGAAATCTTTAATTTCGTAATAAATTTCATTTTATTTATGATTAAAAATGTATAAAAAGAATCAGTAAAAAATCATTATGATTGAAAAGACTCACCGATATGACTTTATCGCCGATCAACAATTTGCCATCTTTCTGTGCAACTCCGCCATCCGTGATTCTCGATATAAATATCGCCTGTTTGGAAAATATTTAATGAATTATTTTTTCTCTTACAGATTGAATTTTATAAAATTACATTTATATAGTTGATATTAAGATATGTCTTACATCCGTATTATCTTTGAATGGAGTAGAGCCTTTTCCACCTGCTATACTGAATCCAAGACCATTTTGATCGCGAATGAGTGTGGTATGTACGAGAACTGGAATCAGTGGTTCACCGCTCGTTCTCGCAACAGGTATGGGCTCGGGAATTTTTTTCGTCTAAAAAATAGTACATACATTTTTTTTTCGATTCGCAGTCACGTCTCATTAATTCCCGACAATTTTTCATCAATCAATACAACATACTTTAATAACTTCGTGAGGTAAACTGCTATCACCGTTCTCGAGATTGTGAGACATTGCAGTTGAGGAAACGTAGGACGTAGCACTAGGAGCTCGACTTGTGCTCATGCTTGAACATGCAGAATCTTTTCTCGTTGAAGTCTGCAAAAAATTTAATTTTCAAAATAACATACAAAAGATATTTTTGAACCGAGTTGTATTTTGGTATATCGATTTTATTCTTTTGAAAAGAAAAAACGTCAATCTTGTTTCACGCTCCAAAATAGTTAAACTTGAATTAAATTATAATAAAATTTAACTTTTTAATAGAGCTTGTGATTGCGTAAATAATTGGAGTAACGATAGTTCAAAGTTTGTATTTTGCGTTGAATTGAACAATCGATCGTTTCCCCTTACCTGATCGGACGGTGGCACTATCCTCGTAACTTCTCTGATGATAACGAGTCTAAGCACACGACCGCATGCTTTGAGAACTTCAACGGCGTCATAATGATCAACATCGACCGTTGAGACACCATTTACCGAAATGACTTTGTCACCGACTCGTAAACCAGCCAAGTCTGCGGGTCCACCTGATAAAAAAAAATAGATCAAAGCATTTTAATCATCACACAGAAAAAAATTAGTCTATTTATATGAGATACAAATATATTTTTGACTTGATAAGACAAATCGCTTCAGACAAATTGCCATTTAAGTGACACGATAAGATTTTTATCGATTTTACATGCATAGTTCGAATGTTGATAATTAATTTAAAAAACGTACCTTCGGTAACTCTGGAAATAAAAATGCCTTCATCGTCGCCCTTGAAAGGCGTCGATCCAATACCACCAGCTATTGAAAGACCCAAACCACCGGTTGTTCTTTCTATGTGAATTTCGTACTGTTCTTCTCGAATTTCAAGGGACGGTTCCACATCCGACGTAGCACCTAAAAATGGAAACACATTAATATCATTATTTTTGCGCCACAAAAATGTAAATCCAAACATCGTTTATCCAAACATTCGAGCCCGATGAATCATTTTATTTATTCACCTTTTCGTCTCCTCTGACGAACAAAAACACGAAAACGTTTTGGCATATTGATCAATTAAAAATAACAAATATATATTGTATAGAATAAGACGTAAACAAAACGTCGGTTAGGAATTTCACGGAGAGCGGTTGCACCTACTCGTTTATTCCGATCGATGTCACGAACGATACTATACGCGCCATACGCGCTATTATTCGTGATAAAGATAATGCATGAAAGATAAGTGGATGAGTAATATAAATTGTAATCTTATCACTCCGACTCCACAGTCGACTCTAAGGGCCGGCCTACGTGCCAGTTTCGTTATAATTTTTTTGATTGTGAAAAATGTTGTGTGATATAATTTTTCGTGACCATATTCATTTATAAAATTCATCCATTTTTTAAATATTAATTTGTCATTGAAAAATGTGAATTATCACAAATTATCAAGATTTATAACTCATACAATTTAATTTGCAAACAATTTTCTGCTTGGCTTCCAAGTAATTAAAAACTCTTTTTTTCGGGACATTAATAAACAAAGTAACGTCACGTACCTTGGCTGTTGAGATCGCACTGTTCGACGGATTCCGCCGTAGGTGTAACAGACGTAGGTGGCTCATCGCTCTTCTTCATTAACGCCTAAACCAACAACGTAAAAAAAGTTAATAATTTCTATCAATCATTCTCAATGTCACTTATACGAGAATCGACGTAAACGTTATATTTCAAGGACAAAATACGTCAATGGTCTAATGGATTTCATGAGTATTTTTTTTATTTATTTTTATTTCGCAAGCCTCTTGGACTATTAAACGACCAGCACAGCTGCCAAAAAAAGAAATGAAGAGTATCGAGTAAAGATAAGCTGAATTTAAAAATAAAATATGAATATATGTATATGGAACACCGTAAAACCAAGTAAAAGGATCGTCGTTGCAATTTCCACGTTCCAATAGGAAATTCGTACTCCTATGTACTGTTTCGACGATTGAAGATAATGTAACAAACAAGAAAAAGTAAGACGAGATCGAAAATAGTAGTAACCCACAATCGTAAGGATTTGGAGCAACACTTTGGCATATAATCAACTTAACGATACGATGACCCGATGGAAAACGACGATGATCGAAACGAAGAGAGTCATTTGTGAGAGAAAAAGAGAGAGATAGAGCAATAATTGATCGTATATTATCTCTCGTCTACTTCGAATAAAACATTATCCACTTTTTAGTCTATTTTTTTTTATTATTTTATAAAAGTGACCTAGTATCACTTGAGGTGAACCACCAATAAGTGAGTAAAAAATAAATAAAAATCGTGATTATTAATTATTTCAAGACAAGTAATGTTGAGTGATATTTATTTTTAAAAGTTTACTATAAGTAAACATAATAAAAGTTTAGAATAAACATGTGCATCCTCAAATTGCGATAAATCATGTTTTTTTTGTAATAAAAATAATTGATAACAAATGATATATCAAAATAATGAAGAGAAAAATATGTTTTTTTCTAAAGTAACGAGAGATGCGAATCTCCGTAGAGAGCTGATAGAATAAATCAATAAATTTTCGTGAATTGACAAAAGCATTGTGTGCAAAAGAAAAAGAAAAAAAAAACAGACACCACCGAAAGAGTAACAACTACGCACAACGTTGAACACACAACGATCTTCCGAGTTTATATTCAAAGAACACGCACTACTACGGACATGCACAAAAAAAGAGAGAGATAACGAAAAATTTGCCACTGCGCTAATAACGTACCTAAAGAAGCGTCTGTTTCAAACAAGTTAATTTAGTTACATAAGAGAAAGATAGTGCCGTTATAAAGGCGTTCTGTAGCAACACGAGAGCGCAGGCAGCTGCGGTGCACAATAGGATCTTATTCACGTTCTCATTGATTCAAGATTGTGTTGCTGATTGTATTTGTTTGATTATTAATTTTTTTTTTTGCTTTTTTTTTCTTATTAAATTGCTGACCTGTGCGATGATCGAAGCAACTTTATCCTTGTCAATCGAGGTATGAATTCGCTTGTTTTTCAGATGGTGGGGGGTGTCCCGGCGATGTAGCCTGTTTGGCTTGCTCGAGTCACCCCCACCCTCGTAATCGGTGTCTTCCAATATCGTAAATTCGACATGTCTCTGCATGTCCTCAGACTCAGACTCATCATCATCATCCCTACACCTCGTTTCCGACACCGAACCCTCGAAATCGATATCCTGCAACAGGATCCCCCGTATCCTCAAACCGGTCACACGAGTAACGACAAACAAACAAACAAAAAACCCTAATTTTTTTTTTCGTGGTTATTTCAAGGTTTATAGCCTCGCAAAATTCGTGAAAATAATTTTCTTTCACCTGAATAAATTGCATCGAAGCCCTGCGATTTTCCAAATCTATATTATTTTCAATTATTTATATGGTACTGCAAAAATTACAAAAAAAAACTTTCGATAGAAAAACAAAAATAAGAATGATTGTCAACGTTGAAAAAGTATCGGGTATAAAATTAATGAATTTTAATATTTTTTGTAAATGCAGTTTAAGGCATCAAGACCGAGATTGCAAATCCTTAATTATTTTACAAATTTTTCTTCTTTATATCAACGCATCAGCTGTCTAAGATTTAAAAAAAATGGTTTCTCTCTCTCTCTTTCTTTCTTTGATCGTCCCTAGTGTTCGTTCAACCTTAATCTCCTCTCTATCCTAATGCTTCCTATATCCCCTTCCCTTTCCGGTCTATTCTGCACCGTATGAGTATTAGTCGTCTCATTTAGAATTCCACTGTGACCTCGCTCAAACGACATCCACATAGTTTCGCGGGAGCAGGAACCGTTCTAATTTCGTGACACCGTCACATACAAAACTAAATAGTCAAGTTTTTGCGCGTGTTGGATATAAGTTGGGGTAAAATTATTTTTATCGTAAAAATTTGCTCGATTATATACACCGCAACTCACTCTGGTCGTTGTATTTGATCCTGACAGATGCTGCATCGAAATTTCATCACTCTCGAGCGGTTGATGGGCTGCCATCGAGGAACTTTCGAACGCAGCTTCAGACTGCGAAACTTTCGTCATTTCCCTCGTGTCCTCGTCATTGCACGTGGACATTTGTTCCTGTTCCGTGACGTCCTGAACAATTGGAGCACCAGACGCCTCGGTCCTATCCAGGCCAAATGTTTGCGAAACATCCTACAAATGGGAATAAAAGGTCAGAACGGGTCTAATTATCTAATTTAAGATTAATTTCAAAACTATTCGATTTTTCAACAAAATTAGGAATTGAAAGTGCTCGCTTACAAATATATACTTTTTTCTTGTAAATGATGTATTTTTTTTTTCTTTTAAATTTTGTCAATTCAGTTTCAATATTAATTTAAGTTAATTATTTTAAAAAAATGACGAAATTTCTTTTTACCTGTTCGTCGGTTGATCCCGATCGGCTGTCATTCTTTCCCTTGCTGAATAACTTGTGTGCCTTTGCTTTGAGCTCTTTCGGATGAGGCGTATTTTGCCTGATGAACGGAGTCTGAATAGAAAAGAAAAATGAAATAACGTGGTAAAGAATAAAAAAAATATCTTTTGTAATCGTCGTTTGGTCTTGAATGAAATAATGAAGCGATAGAGATTGATCATTAAATATGACATACGTGTACTTACGTTATCGACGACATGCACTTTTTGCCCATCCAAGTTATATGGTATTAGTGACGGTGGAGTAGGGGGGGAGGGGGCATTTTTCCCCAATAAAAGGCAATTTGATGTTGGGTGTATATTTTAATATTACGTATGATGAGTAAATGAGTTAGTAAACGAATCGAGTGATTTTTATCGTGTTTAAGTGCATACGGATAAGCTCTAGTGAAGAAAAAAAAAAAATTACAATTATCGTGCAAGGTTAGCGTACACCGATTAGAGTATTCGTGGCATTACATCTGCGCAACCGCACCATTAGTCAATGGAAATTAAAGAAAAAGAATAATCTACATTGCTGATATTTACAAAATTATCGATTAATTCACAAAAATTCACAATCATGCGTTAAATGATAATAATACATACTTATATACCGCTAATACATAGATTCATAGGATTGTGCACGATTCATGCAAAATATGCACCGGAAAAATTCAAAAACAAATAGGGACTCGTTAATTCTGGTAGTGGACGACGGTAGGAGCAACGTGCTCACCTCCTTGTCGGCTTCCGGCGCGTCATCCGTAAATTTAACGGAATGCGTTCTCGAGGCTTCTTTCTCTTGCCATCCCTCGTCGTCGCTACTCGCCAATTCTCTCATTTCGTTCGCCTGTGCGGCGCTTTTTATTTCTACACGACATCCTGAAACATCATTTTGTGTGTGTGTGTGTCAAAAATAAATTTGAGTATATAAAAACTTGACAGTACGATTTAAATCTTTTTTTTTCCTCATTTGATATGCAGAACAAAGATTATGATGCTTGCATCAAGAAAAATAATGATTGAGCAAAAATTAGGTTTACCTATTTAAAATACAATTTATAAAATACTTGTCGAGAAAAAATTGCTAAAATAATTCATTAAAATTCGATCAGTTTTCAGTATGAAAAATCGACCCAGGAACGAGATAAGCACATTTACGTCTCGACTGACCAATAATATAAAGTAATATGCACCTAATAAGACTATATGGAATTAAAATTATTATTTTCAATACATTTTTTGTGCCTCGTAAATTTCTATTTTGTATATAAAATTATTATAATCATAGGGGTTTGGAAATATTTCGGGATACCGACAAATGTATTTTTGTTTTTTTTTTCTAAATTACGATAAATGAATTACAGTATTGATATATTTTGATATATTATTATTACAATTATAGCGATGACACTTTATAAAATATTGCGAAATTCCTCCAAAAAATGACATTAATATTTGAACATGAAAATTAATATTTTCGAATATAAAATTACATTATGACTTACCATTCTGATTAGCTACGTGATATTCCAACTGCGGCAACAGGAAACATGTTAAAACTTCTTGGCCAGTTTCCTCGTCAATGTCAGTTTGAAAGGTTAACATAGGCTGTGCTTGATTCTCGCTCAGCCATACGGCTTTTAAATTAAGGCTGATTAACGAAAACGGCAAGTACTGCAACCTTTGATAGAAACAATTCAATAATTTCAAGTTACGATTATTATTAATGAAGAAAAAAATATAATTATTCAAAATATATGAGACTTGCCTATTTCCGGAAACATCTAAAACGTGGAGGGCAGTGCAATGTCCAACTTCCGCTGGTAGAAATTGTAATTTATTATCCCTAAGTGATAATACACCCAAATTCTTTAAGTTTCCTGTTGATTAAAATATTCCATGAGTATCATAAATTATTTTTCATAAAATAATACTACGATAAACGTTAGAAAAAAATTCACCAATTTCTGTTGGAAGTGACTGCAGGCTATTACGATCGACATTGAGGTTATTCAAATTGAGAAGATTTCCCACTGAGACCGGTAGCTCGAAGAGAAAATTTTCCGTAAGAATAAGTTCCTGCAGATTCTCACACTTGCCAATATTCTCATTAAGCACCGATAGTCTGTTCTGATCGACCTTGAGTATCGTTAATTTTCTAAGCTCTCCAAGGCCATCGGGCAATTTTTCAATCACATTTTGCGATAGATGCAAATCCGTGAGTGACTCGAGACCACCGATCTCATCCGGCAAATCTTCCAGCCGATTTTCTGACACGTCGAGACAAGCCAGTGTTCTTAGTTCACCGATTTCCGGTGGCAAGTGTTGCAATTGATTGTGATCGAGCCATAATTCTTGTAGCGCGGGTAACTTTCCTATGTGCGACGGCTGATAAAACATAAAAAAAAAAACTTAGTAGTGGAAAAAGTAATAACTAATCCAACAATATTTTTCTGAATCCTTTATTGAACTCCATATATTTATATCGGTTTATTACCAATTCCTCGATCTCGTTGTCGCCAAGATCTAGTCTCTCGAGTTTCGAGAGCTGAGATAGAGATTCGGGCAAGGATTTGAGCAAATTTTCCCTCAGTTCCAACGATTGAAGTGCTTCCAAACTGAAATACGAAAATCGATTATGCATTTCTTTTATTTGTATTTAAAAGAAATCTAAAAAAATATATAAATATTTATTTCGGTATTAAAAAATTCGTACCGGCCAAAATCTGGCGGCAAGTTCGTAAGGGACATATCATTGAGGCCGAGCACAGTTAGGTTTCTCAGTTGCACGAAACCAGCTGGAAGTCTGAAACAATTACGAAAAAATTACGATCAAATATGCTGCTTCTTACGATAAAAATAAAATGAAGACGATATGAGGTAAGCGCCGCGGTCTCGGACCATCTAAGGAAAATATTGAATGTTATATTACACGATAATTAAAAGAATGTGGTGAAGAAATTCCAATGTACATTTTTTTTATTATTTTGAAGTTTTTTAAACGAGAAATTTCAAGATTTAAACATAAAAGATCAATCGTTTCATTAGAAAATATTTTTTTTATAAACAGTTAATTGAATGCAACAATTTCGGACGAAAAGGGCCTGAAACTAGAGCAAGGTCCGAAGCCGGGGCGTTTACCTTTAACAACATAATTCTTGCATTTTTGTTTCAACAAACTCAAAATTATTTGATTAAGAAGATAGTTGTGGCATAATTATAACAGACATTTTATGACGATGATCTCTGTATTAAAAAAAATCAAAACCTAAACTTAATTTTGGGTTTATGCAACTACGCCCTTGAACAATAATGTTTTGATCAACTCTTTCTATAAACAAATGCACGACAATGTTTATATGAACAATTCATAGAGAAAAATGTGTTTCTTTACTGACCTTGGTATCGGGTTGCTACTAAAGTCTGCCACCTGTAGAGAGCTCAGGTTCCTGATGTTCTCAGGAATGTCCGGTATGTCTGTAACACAAACAAGATGCGCAGTTTTCGATTAACAATTACTGTAGTAGCAACAATAGTACATACATAATTATGATGAAAGATAAAAGGCACGAGTGATCGAGACACCTGTAAAGTGTCACTTTAATGTCTAAATTGCGCAATTGTTTTACCCTGTCAGCGTGTAAACAGTTTTATCGCCACAGTTACGAAACGTTGGCTAAAGTTTGCATGAAATATTGTGTGACTGAACTGACGAGAGAGCGAAGAAAAAATCACATTGCGGTATGTTCAAGAAGACTTTTGGCTCACGTTCTATATAAATTATACGTTTATATATTTTTGTTGACTGAAGTATGAAAATTGTAATGAGGAATTTGAATGAGCGAGATAATAACAAAAACAATACACGTGTTGGGACTGCGAAAATCTCGTGTTTGCTATTTTGGCAGCATAGCATATCGATGCTCGTTTTGGCAGTCACTTTGTACAATTTTATTATTATGATTATTATGCAAGAATTCAACGTTTAGAGTTGTATTTCATAACGATTAGGAAGATCATTAACTGAGTAATACATTTCAATAAAATACATGGAAAATGAAATGATCGGTTTCTCTTTCACGAAAATATATATTTTGTTGGAATTTATTATTTAGTATTCTATTGGAATTTATTTCTCTGTAATGAGTCTCCTGTTCATTATAAAATTTGTACACAGTATTTCGAAGATTTTATGCAATGATATATATATTTTTTTCAAAATGTAATCATCATTTTTTATTTAGGACACAGCATTCTTAAATGGCTACAGTATATTTTCACTATTTCTTTTTGAATTATCAACACACAAAAATGTGTTAGTTTTTGCGTTTTATCATTTTAAAGTCTGCAATTAGATATTTATGAATAAAAAATAAAACGTTTAATATAAATTGTGAACGTTCATTTTAAACGATACATTCGTCGAGACAAAATGTATATTTAACGAAATATTCTCGCACAGCATCCGGAGGCCCATGACCTCTTTCGTCCGAGACTATCGACCTTTGCCTTGAATTCCGGCTTTCCGCAACATCGTGACGATTCCAACGGGAACACACCAAGAGACTCGTGTCTTCTCAGTCCGTTTCTTGTGCGACATGCACCAAGCGATGTTGCGGTCTGTGCCAAAAATATAAAACGGCCAATTGCTCAGGGATAAACAAAAAAAACCGTTGACATGCTCATTCTCCCTATTTCTTTCATTTCTCTCGTTGAGAGCGAGCGGTGCTCATTTTTTATCATCAGCTTGCAGGCGTTTTTACTGCAGAAGAAATAGAATGAGACTTGAAAAAAATAGAGAAACTAAAACAAGAAAAGAAAAACCAGACAGAATGACGTCGAGAAACCGAATGAACACGAGTGTGAGCGCGTGAGTTTTGAGCTTCGAGCGGGCTCTTAGAAGCAAGATTTATGCTCTGAAAAATAAGATTTAAAAAAAATGCATGCGGATGAAGATTTGTAGGGCGTTGAAGAAAAAAAAATCAATTCCCGACCTTTATTATTTCGGGTAAAAGCTCATTATAAAAATAACGACAAAAAGTTTGAGGCACTTTCAAAGATGAAAATGATATACATAATTCACTGATTCTCAAATTTTGTTCGCCATTTTCGTTACTTTATATTTCAAGGGTTTACTTTTTCATTTAGTCTTGAACGTTCTATACGTTACACACATCTACTCAAACTCTTTCTTTATACGACAGCACTGTAAATTCCAAAAATACAACATTCGTACGAGTCACGTTTCATGTCGAGAGTTCTTCTTTATGCCAAGAAGAAAGCTCATTCGGACATCACATTTTTATAACACACTCGAAAATATACACATGCACTTCATACACACACACACACATGTGCCACAGTTCGTTAGTTGCTAAAATGGGTGCAAAAAAAACGTGTCCTCAATCCTCTTTCCTCTTCAGACGAATATAATATCAAAGATCCTCATTAGCATTTGTTCCAAGTGCAAATAGAGTCTCGTTTTACCACGAAGTGAAATAACGATGGAGCTACGTAAGCATATGAAAAGAAAAGAAGAAAAATATGCAATTTATAGTATAAAGAATCTTTAAAATTTACTCAAATTAATTTTTTTACAAATTTATTAAGTATGTAATGATCGTATATACACAGGTAAAGGGTGTCCCAAGGGAAATTGTTGAAACTAATCGACAATTATTTTATAATGAACACAGGCATGAATTTAATGAGTGCAAGCATTATAATCTCGTTTAAAAAATGTGCATCAAACAGTTATTGGAATCGACGTGAAACTGAAAGTCTTGTGGAAGGAGTATGACGATCATTAGCTTTTGAGTTCAAGATACACGTGTATTTGTTTGTGGAATATGCACTGCTACTACGATTCAACCAATCTGAATGTAACCGAAAAAGTTTACTTTGATGTTAAATCGAAAAAAACTTCTTGATGTTACTTTGCTCGATTCCTACCTTGAACTGTTTTTTTTTTAAATGTGAAATAAATGTATTAAAATATTATTAATCGAAATAAATTGATGTATAAAAAAATAACCTTAATACCTGCATTAATTTTGAAATAATTGATGATTATTGTAATTAGTTTTAGCAACTTCCCGTGGGACACCCCGTACATATATTT
>JABMBV010002936.1:0-11152 GCA_018906735.1 Mesochorus sp. PSUC_FEM 10030011 | reverse complement strand
TAATTAATAACAATAATAACGATCGATATCGTCATATTTTCTCGTAAATAATATAATTATTAAATCATATATTGACGCAGTAGAAAAACAATTTTTTTCAACCGAGTTTCTATATGTCTTTACTATCGGCTCGAAGGTTTTGTGTTTCTCTCGGTCGTTTTCTTCGCACGTTCGCTCGTCTGCTTCATTGACTTCGTTATGTTTTAACAAAAGTCCTCGTGCCTCGCGCGTACGGCACACGACGAGGATCTCGAACGCGTATGGATACGTATGACGATTATCTTGCGTTTCAGCCGCGTGCAAGAGCGAGAGAGAGAGAGAGAGAGAGAAATAGAGAGAGAAAAGCTTGAAAGTAGATACGGTGTCTCTCGGTCAGACCAGAATACATGATCTGGAAACAGCGCTGTTATGCGATATGTTCAATTATCGACCATGACTTTATTTAAGCGTGTTTGATATTATTTTCGTCTAAAAACCGAATATTTCAACATTTTTATTCGATTTATCGTTGGACTCGATCTATCCTATACGGATCCAAGATCTCACTGGATAACCTCGATTTTTATTTCAGTTGTGTCGATAAGTATTTAAAATACAATAAAATACATAAACGAAACGAATTTATAAATATTGATAGTAACCTCGATTTCGCTTTTATAAAAATAGTATTGGAATATCTATGGGACAAATTTTATTTCGAATTTTTTCATCTCGCCCAAGTTCCAAATTAATTCGCTTGTAAATTTCAATAAATTTGACAATTCCGTCAAATTTGTACAACATACATTGATAAAATTGACATTATTTTTTAATGACTATTTTAAACTCTACACTTTTTATATCGCCCGCATTAAAAATTGAGAAAAAATATTCATTCAGAAATTGTAAATTTTTCACAGTCCTGGAGTGACGATTTACGTTTATGTGCATGTAAAATACTTCGAAAAAAAAAAATTATGTTTCAAACATGATCTCGTCGGGGCGTTTTCGGATGACAAGAGAATGTATCCCGGAGACTATTCGGTTCTCCGGGTATATTTTAAGGCTCGCTCGTGTTATATTCACACACCTATGCCTCTGAGCCTTAGCACATCTTCTATATATAAGCGTGTGGTCTTTTCTGTATATTCCTTCTCTCCGTCTTTCTCTCTCTCTCTTTCTCTTTTTGTAGCTATTGCTACGTCAGTAAGTTCTCGGTCGGTCTCTCATCTTCTTCTTCTTCTTTTTGCACGTTTCGTCATCTCTCTGCCTCCTCTTCCTCTTGAGCTTTTCTTCAGACTCAACGAGGTCGACTCGGAATTTGTCATCGAATCAATACACCGCTACCTTTTTTCTCACTATCCCTCTGTCTCTCTCTTTTTCTTTCGCTAAATCGGCAGGTGGTTATCAGTCGCGAGATGAATAAAAAATCTCATAAAAATTCACCTACTTACGAATTATATCATATAAGATTCTGGAATATTTTATAATTATCGTGAAAACACGTTTTTATTTTTAAATGTTGAAAATTGTGTTTCTTAATGGAAAAAATGCCAAGCAAATTCATGCTTAGGAGCCATTTAAAAAAGGAGCTGTTTAAAAAAATGAACATATGTAATTGACTACCAAGTTTCGGAAATGGAGCAATAAGAAGACACGATTTTTTTGGCAAGAAAGAGTTATATGAAAAAAATAAAATAAAAATAAAATTAAAGAATTATTCATTGAATAATCAAAGAAGATATGTGTAAAATTTTAAAAATTTGAGGAGAAATAGTTGTACAAAAAAACAAATTTATTAAAATTATTGAAAATCATCAAAACGTAGTACAAACAGAAAAAAAACATTTGACATAACAATGCAACAAAAGTTTCACCAGAGCACAGCCATCATAACACATTAACCTATATAATTATGTATAACCTGTTCAGCTGTCATTAGCTTTTGAGGCGGAATGTACGGAGATAACGTCTTTGATAATATAATATAATAATCAATCATCATCATCCTATCATTATTATATTTCTTTGATATATTTTTCCAATAAATGTAATTTGTCTCTATTAACCTTAGGAAAGTCAAAATGCATTTGACGATAGGTATGAAATGAGACTGAGAGCACGTGAGTTCCTCACCTAGTATGTGAGAAAAACAAGTTATTAGCGAAGGAGAGCTGGCAGCATCGTATCCAGTGTAACTGAATTATTCAATGAAGAGAGCATACTAATATCGACATGCTTCGTCTTGATTCTACTATACCATATAGACTGTCAAGAAACTCGTATCTCATTGTCGTATACAATATGTTTTTCTTCTATTCAATGTAACGATCTAGGAAAAATCGATACATGTTTACAAATTAGTATTTTATTATTATATTTTAATTCATTATGTTCACAAAAAAATTATTTATTAACATTCTTTTTTCATTCTTTATATTGTATCGTTTTTTCATAAGAAAATTTCTACTATACCTTGTGGTATATATTTACTGTCGAGTATCTCATTATTGTCGTCCGCATTATCCCTATTCAATGTGATATTCCAGGAAAAATCCATACATTTTTACAAATTAGCCCTTTTTTATTTTTTTAATCCTCTATACTGACACAGAATTTAGTTATAACATTTTTCTTTAATTTTATTCCTTTTTTTCTTGAGAAAAATCAATAATAATACGATACTACAATTTTTTTTTTGCCTCTACTAGATTTTGAGAGATATTTTTTATTTTCTCAAGGAGATTATATCACAAACTGTCTATCGATAGAATTCTTTTATATTTGCACTAGCCAAAGAGTATAATGATATCTAATAATTCGAAAAATTTTATTGATATTCATATGATTCATAAATATTCATTGATAAAAATTACTATTTTTAATAGTTTTTCATAAGAGTACGTGTTGAAACTTACAATTTTTAACATTAAATATTTAGATTTCTAAATTGAGAAGCCTCCTAGAACTTTGCATAAGTTATTATGCAACATCGAAGAAGCTTAATTTTAGTTTTTCAAAAAAATCTGTCGTAAAATTTTTTATTTACGTTAATATTTTTGTATGTATTTACGTTAAATTTCATCATATTCGATATATGATATTATTGTATTTATTAAAAAAGAAGAGTGGTGAGAATGTTAGACTTGTAAAGTATTAAAGTTTCATCTGGAATTCCCCATACATATGTTACGCAATTATATAGGTTATCAATACTTTGAGAATCAATCGATGCCCTTGCTCATATGAGAGCCCCAACCATACCTGTGTTTGTGCTCTTGAAGCATCCACAATGAACACATGCTGTTATATTCAAGATCGTCGCTTTTTCCATCTGTGACTTATTTCCGTGTTTTAAAGCATAAAAAAAAAAATTTATTTTCCTCCCGCGTCATTTGCCCGAGTCCTAAATTATTTGGCATAAATGTTACATCTCGATTCGATTCCCTTCCCAGTTTTTCTTCACCGTTTTTTATTTCCCTCCGGAGTGCATTACGCTGTCTTTATACAGAGTGCAGTGCTACCCCAGAGGCCACTAAACTGTGCGTCCATTTACCCTCGGGATTATAGCCAAACAGTTTTCGAATGTTGGCTTTGGCAGAGCCCGAATCATTTGAACGAATTTCTCTCTCTCTCTCCCCCCCCTCTCCTTTTCACTGACATTTAAGAGTGAGGTAAATATTGGATTGCTCGATTCGGTATGTATATTGAGCATATATATATGCGTGTGTTTTTGAGGAGCTGGAGCAAGAGGGTGAAAAATTTCCCCCAACTCTAAAAAACACCTTTTTTGTAGTTTTTTCATAATTGCCGTTGTATTTTGCAATACCTTTATACTTCTAAGTAGTTTATAGTGTCTTGAAGGTTCAAGTTACAAGATACTTATGAAAAAAAGTATATATTTGTTTATTCATAATCAATTAAAAATAATTCAAACGTAAAAAATTCGTTCTATTCAGAATAAATTCAACTTTTTTTAAACGAAATGCCAAATTGCTTTAAAATTTCTTCTGCAGATATTTCACGTCTAGTACTATAATATATATTTTTTTTTTCAAATTTTACGGCAATCTAAAATTTTCAAAAAAATGATCGAATTTTTTTTAAATAAAAAATAGCCATCATTACGAGTCCGCCATCTGAAATTTCTCTAATTCTGACGTGAGAACCGTAATGAGTGATTCGAAAAAACCGTAGAACACCTATGATTTTAAAAATTTGTTCAATTAAATAATGTGCCTTTCAAGGGGTTAATGGTTTAAAAAAATTCAGACAATCACGTTCGTGCTTGACAATTTTATGACATGTATGGACTACGAATAAAAAATGTACTAATAAAGCTAATAAAACAATCGATGAAAATTCAAAAAAATTGCACTTGTTTCTCGAGGGGTAACGATCCTTGATATCTGACAAGTGGCCTAAAAGCCTAATCCGATTGTATAAGCTTGAAAAAATTGTTTTTCATACGTGTAAAAAGGATGGTTTTAGGGCCTACATCAACTCAATTATAAGAGACATCCAATTAGTGTACACTAAGGAAAAAACAAATGTGCGGTAAAATACCTTCAACAATAGATTTGGTTATATGAACACTAAATGGTTTCTTTTAACTAATTACTTCGTGATATTAAAAAGAATCTATTTATTAATGAGAATATATGAACAAATATAACGTAAAAAAAATGAAAATAAATAAAAAATAATGTTACTACAAACGAAAATTCGTTCACTACAAATAACTACAAACGTTTTTTCATATACAAATCAACCGCTAAAACTCATTTTCTTCGAATCCAGGGGATGCCTATTTTTTTATGTCCTATAACTTTTTTTGGGCCAAACTACAAACAATTATTTTTTTACTACATGCAACTACATACGAAACCCTTCAGGAATGACAAAAAAAAATTTTTTTTTTTTCAAAGTGGGGTGCCAGCAGGTTCACATAGCCTTTATCAAATTACACATATTTAGGTTGCCTTAGGCATATAGCTCAGATTGAAATTGTCTTTTATACCGCATTGTTTTAATTAATATCAGTGTAGATATCACAGGTTTAAAAAATCACGTGAGACATTATAATTACAACGGTCGCAATATCGATTGTACGCCTCTTAATCCGTAAATATATATAAATAACCTTTCACCAAATTTATTTGTTTTTCATGAGAAAAAAATCTGTTAACATTGTTTACAAAGGAATCTGCATTGACGGTATATATCCATGTGAAGCCGGGGTGGGTTATTAATTTAATCTTTGTAATTAATTCGATATAAATGATAACGTTAGTATACCATACGCAGGTAATATAGGTCATTATGATTAACAATATTATAAAAATGTTTTTAATTAAAAAATATAAAAAAACTATTAATATCTTAAAAAATATTTTCATTACATTACACAAGTTTTCGAAAGATTTTTTTTTTAATATAAAAAACATAATTCTATAGAAAAGTCCGCATATGTATAATTATACATTAAATTAAAGTAATAGTTAAGTCAGTAAACGAACCCAAATTAAAAAAAAATAATTTGGTTTACAAAAGAAAAAAATGAAAAATATTCTACTCATCGAAAATAAAAAATGAATGAAATTACTGCGAAAATCTTATTAGTCTGTAATTCGAACGATAGTTTTTAATTTGCGAGAAAAGTGCATTTGTTTTTGATTGAAAAAATCTATTATCCAGCAGGAAATTTTAGAATAGGTTAAATTCGCGTGACGAGACTATAACGAAAAATAAAAAAAAAATCATCACTCTATGCATGTTTTTTTTTTACTATCGCGTGGTGGTGGCGTCGTAAAGTAGTTCGTGCACTCCCGGTAATCGATACCTGTACTCGAGGATGATGAATCGATTGAGCCTCGAAGAGACGATTCTCACGAGCCGCGTGACACTTTATTGGTACCGACTGACAATAATCTTTAAATGAAGAGTGTAGGAACATATACCCGACGCCATTTTTCTACTTCTGAGAATATCCTTGAATACGCAGTTTGAGTAATCTTAGAATAAGAATTTTGAGTTACTCGGAATAAGAATAATGGCCTATGGAACAACCCATATAAAGAAAACTGCAGTTCCGACGATACGCGATTGTTCGCAATGGAAGTTATGAACGGTACTTTGCACAAATATGAAGAAAAATATGAAAAGTATAATAACAAGGAGAACGAGGTAGAAAAGGGCACGAGGATACAAAAAAAAAATCATATATACTGCAATAAAAAGTAAAACGACACATTCACCGAGAATTATCGTTTTCGCACTGAGATTTAACCGAGTTTTTCTGCTTCGTAAAGTTTGTAGGACACAGTCTCGTTTTATGGAGTTGAGAGGATAATACTTAGATTTTTTGTATCCTCTTTCTTTATTTCTTTCTTTCTTTCTTTTCATTTTATCGCGCCAGATTAATCTTTTGTCGTATAATTCTTTTCGTTATTCTTATTACTTTCTTCTCGGTCAATTCAATCGAGCGATTCGAAAAATTTGACGCTCACTTATCCCCGAAATTCTTAATGACCCGAAGTTTGCCATAAGTTTGTCATTTTTTTAAACTTCTACACGTATATATCGATGTGGAACAGAGAACTGAAAACCATAAGAGGAAAAAGAGGACGGTCAAAAGAAAAAGAGAGAAAGAGACCTATAGTTGCATCATATATATTTGTATACACACACACACACACACACATACACACACAAATACAACAAAAAAAGCAATCCTTAACCATTGTTCTCACGACTGCATTGTTTCCCTCACTATTCGCTCGACGATTCTCCCAAAAAAAAAAAAATACTCGCTCCACCAACGTCCATATTATTCTTTCTGTTATTTTTTTTATATAAAAAAACCTTTTTATTTCAGTCTAAAGAATTACCGATCTACCGATCCGGTCAACCATTAGTTTAAAAAAGAAAAAAAAAAATACAAAATAAAAAAAACGTTTCGTTGTTCATTTTAAGGGAGCCCTATATCGCAGCAGCTAGTCGCAAAAGATATTTTTCTTTAATAATGAGACCTACCTTAAGCGAGGGTTACTATGGGATTCTTCTCTCTATGAGAATAGCTCGAGTGTTTAACGCTCGGAAAATTATTTTAATTTCAAAATTAATTGATTGCAATAATTTTGTTGAGTATTTGATATTTATTCCATACAATTAATTTGCAACCACTGAGAAATTGAGTTAATTTACTCGTTTCTTTATTAAACCTATGTTACGAAACTCGAGAGAGAAATTCGTCCAAATTTCCCGGTATGATTTTATGTGGTATCACGTATCGCAAAATGTTTCCTTCGTGATTATCCTTCTCGTGGTTGCTGCGGTATAGACTAAATTATAATAGAAATACGATGATCTATATACGTATAAAGATATGTATATTCATATATATATATATATATGTTTCAACGAACGCCACGGTTAGGCTTCACTCTCGTGTGGCTTTGAAACACACCGGGAATTGTATTAGAGGCATCAGGTAAACGTCAAAGGGGTGACGGAACGAGGTGTCTCGGTGCAGTTTCCCGTGCCGATATGCCCTGACGCGTATTCACCTCTACACTCACACGAAATACACTACATATATCGTGTATATATATATATACCGCGGGATATTTTGGTCCAGGCTTGCGGGCTGTTGAAATATATATCACAGAAACAAGGATATTGTATGTTCAAACGCATTCGTTATATTCGTCAGCTTGTATTATGTATTCCAATACGATTTTATATGCGGAACGTTTTATGATGATTCGAATTTCCATGATTTCACGCCAATTTTTGTCATTAACGTAAATTTGAAAATACAATTGTTGGCTGGTCAGTCAGAGGAGCAAAAAAGTCATTGAAAAATCAGCTTGTGCGGAGGTAACGATAATGGAAAAAAAAAAAAATTGTGTACCCGGATGTTCCGAGATGCGAATTGGCTCGAAACAACTTATTCATACATATTTATTTAGAGAATCAAACACATGGAGAGAGGAGGAGTGAGGGAGAGAGAGAGAGAGAGAGAGAGAAAACAGTATTGACTGTAGCTCGTAGCGCCAGAGGGGACGTGTACAGCATGTCGTAGTTTTCCATTGAGTTGCAGTACACCCAACACAAAATACGATTGCAAATATGACGCAGCAGTGTGTGTATGTGTGTGTGTGTGTGTGTGTGTGTGTGTGTGTGTGTATATGTGCTAATGAGCTCACAGATCGTTGGTGCATTTTCGAATTTCGCAACCTTTCCAAAGTAGATTTACTTCGCTTCAATTAATTTAATATTGCACGAAACAAAAATTTTATTGAGATAAAATTGAGTGACATTCGATGAGGCAAATTATCCAACGTTTCCTGTCATAAATTTTATTCTCATTTAGTTGAAAATAATTCGATGCATAAAATAAACAATCATACCCTTATAGTTAATATTTTCTTCTTTGTGACGTAGTGTCTGAAAAAAAAAAAATCACAGAATTATATTGACTGCATTTAAATAAGGAGGACATTGAGTGGGATAGAACGAGAGGAGAGAAAAGAAAAGGAAGGAATTGACGAGATTGACAATTTTTAAGTGGGTCATTGGGACGCTTGCTAAAAATAATAATCATAATAATAACAATAACGATATTGCATTTTTTTATACCAAGGCTAGGCATAAAAGGGTGCATGAGAGGGGACAATGAATATGAACCGCGATATTGTGGCTGACGGTTTAGTTTATTTTCTATATGTACGTATATATACACACAAATACACACACACACACACACACATATATATACACATATTTACGTGAATAAGAGACGTGACGAGAAAAACAATATCCCCAATTGAATTTACATACAAACACCAGAGCCAGACAGTACGTATCTGTATTGAGTGAGGTGAGCATACAAGAATTTATAGATTATATTTATGAGTGGATGTATATTCACGATACATACGTTTTATAAATTGATTTAGAAGTACATTTTCCATGAAATCTCTCTCAATTTCCAGGATAATCAAGGAAGAGTGATGAGTTGTCATAGGGGAGGTTAAATTTGTTATATATATATATATATCGTTCTTTATTTTTTAAACTGAAAACGATGTCAGAACGGATGTTCATTTTTGAACGACCGACTTTTATGGGATTTAAAAATAATTTCTCGATAGTTTTTGAAATGTTTGAACTTTTCACCCGAAGTATAACTGAAATAAAATAAAATAAAACAAAAAATTAAAACTCGATCAAAATTAATTTTTCTTATTTTCGTATCAAAGCAATTTTGTTATGATTGCTACAAATATTTCTGTGTCTTACATTATACATTGTTCGCACTACAATTAAAAAAAAAAAGAAAAAAAAACATAGATCGTGAAGATTTAATTTCAATGAATTAAAACTTAATTTATATATGAATGTTTTTTCGAATAGCGATGAAATTTTCTTGCTAGCGAATAGATCGATCTTCCTTAACCCATTTCTATAGACAATGATCACATTTTCGTTGGGACAGCGAAAAGTGGTTTGAGCACGCTACATACGAGGGAAATTGAGAGAGGAATCGCGAATCGTTCGTCGTCCACGAGACGTGGTCACGCTTCTCGGATAATGGACTCTCTCTCTCTCTCTCTCCTGTTCTCGTCGCTTTGTCCAAGTCTGCGACACGTTTGCACTATGAGAGTTGTGTCGAGCTAGCCAAGCGGTTTTACGACTTTGGCAGTAAATTATCCATCCGTCGAGAAAATTCACCATCGTGCTCGATATATATATATATATATACTCCGAAGATGCTCGGATTGCGTCTCTCAAAATGTATTTTTTACCCACATTTTACTTCGAACTTTTGTCACCAGGGGCCTTGCATCGATAATTTAATCGTTTTTCAACTAACACATAGAATTTTTATAATATTTTCAATTACGTATATTGTATATGTAGATTGCATATCAATTTCGAGCTTCTCGCACGTCTCGCTCTCCTTTCTTTCCCTTTTCTCGTATATATCTTTTGATCGAATTCGCTCTGGCGTTTCCCGTAGAGATTTTCGTGATCCTGTCCATCCCTTTTGCCCGTCCATCGCGCCGATTTAATTATGACTCCCTGAGCGTTAATTGAATTTGCAAGGCAGATGCGACTTATTGCACGCGCGCGTGTTTTAGCCGAGACTGCGGCGATCGGTCAGCGAGAGCGAAAGTTTGAGGGGGAGGACGGCGATTAATCGTTTTCCATATACAATTTATTTTTAATTTGTTTTCATATCCGGCTTATCTTTCAATTTTAAACTTTGTTTCAGCTTAAACAACACGAATAAAGCCTTTCTTATATTAAAAATGAAAAAAAAAAACGAGAAAACTTTTTCATAAGATACCGTAAAAAAATGTATTAAAAAAAAAAACGAGATTACATCGCTGATGGGATCGAGTTTTTGTCGTAACGTGTATAAGGCGTGTATATGCGCCGAGCGCTGACCAGTCGAATGTAACACCCTTTTGGCTCTTATCGCGACAATAAAATATCAAAGCCATTAAAGTCCCGTAGGTCGGTTATACTTTTTATTGGTATCGTTGAAAATGTACATGTATACATATAGCCATACACACACACACACACCTTTGAAAATATATAGGTCGATTATCGTTATTCGAATCGATTCGATCACGGTCATCGAACGCTCGTTACGTTACATCGAGAAAAAAAAGTGTTTCGACTCGAGAAAATCTCAGCAAGGGCATATTGTCGCTCTTTGAATTTTTTCTTTACTTTTTTGTGAGAATCTTTTGTGTGAGTTTTCCCCCACACAAAAAAAAAGATTTTCAATGCTTAAGACATAACAATTTCGATAAGCCACCAAACTACTTATTGGCTGTCCTTTAAAGAAATAATTCGTCAATTTTGATGTTCAAAGTTCCGATCACGTTTTATCTGACTATAATACACATATATAAATTTGTAAGATTTTTCAACTTTTATCTCGCAACGCGCAGGATATTAATATCCTGTCAAGACAGTGAGAGAGAGAGAGAGAGAGCGACGAGGAAGAGGAGGAGAAGGAGGAGGCGGAGGGGGGATAGATTCTCGCTATTATCCCTTTTTATTACCGCAGCAGCAAAATACTATAACTCACAATTCCTCGAGCTCGGTGACCTCATTGTTGCAGCACAGTGTAGCATTTTGCAAAAAAAAA
>JABMBV010002925.1:0-11152 GCA_018906735.1 Mesochorus sp. PSUC_FEM 10030011 | reverse complement strand
TTTTATTTATATTTTATTCAACAGAAATTTCAACTATAAGTTCAGTTTTTTATTTACGTTTGAAAAATGTCGTTCAATCTAATTTAACGATATGCCTACTCTCCGTATTTCAAGGCTGAATTATATTCATCTCAGCAAAATTTGGGCATTCAAGGCTCTCGCAAGCCGTTTCATTGAACAAACAACATGAGAAATTTTCTTTCAACGAAACGAACCAGACGCGATAATTGGATTAGAGCGATTTAGTACAGCGTTTCGGCAGAATGGCTTGTCTGTCGGTTGCTCCACACTGGTCCATACGGGCGCAGCATCTCCGGCTGTAACGTCCAAGGAACCGCTTGCACAAATTTAATTTATTAACCCGGATCTGACCGAGATTTCTCGCGTCGATCGTTCGACGAATTTTGCAAATAAAAAAATCCTTCCCGTATTCCCTAGAATTCTCATCCAATTACGAAACCTTTGCAAGGCGATTTCATAAGATGCAGCTTTCGTCCGCAAAAAAAAAAACGAATTTACGAATTTGCTGTCTATGGATTCTGCGTGTTAAGTTTACGTAGCATTCAATAAACATTCCTCGGCACTTCAATTTACTGATAGGATTAAATCGTGATTTTTTTTTCGAGCTCTCGGACCAAAAGAAATCGGGAAGAAACACTTAAAAGAAGAAAAGAAAAAAAGGAAAACAAAGATATATAGTCGAATCGAAGATATTTCCACTTAACCTTTCACCTACTCCTTCGAAATCTCAAACACATCGGACACGTGTGAATAGTTTATTTTAGAGTGTACTGCACTCTCTCTGACGTCATTGCGCCAATCGTATAAACTTCTCGAACGATAAAAGCCTAAATTTAGTGGTTTCTATATTTAAAGAGTTTTCACGATCCCAAACATTCGTGATTTTTTTCTTTCGTGCCTCGTGCATATACGAATAAATTTATCATTGACGTTGTAAACGGTATATCAATGTATTTACATATGCGTCTATACGTATATACATAAATGAAAAGATATGAAAATAATGGAAAAGTGGAGGCGGTTTTCACCACGTGTACATATTTTAAATCGACTGTTGACCCCCAAGGCCCTCGGGCCGTTCGACGATGACAAAAATGTCAGGAAAAACTAATTTTTCCTGGAAAAACATATAAAAATTTAAGTTACGCGTGTGTAGCTCCGTTGGCGTTGCATATTTTACGACCCCTCAAATATTCTAATATCAACCTTGCTGCATCCCGCAGAGCATCGCAAACGAAAAATATCGAGGGACTCTTGACTCGGCCGCGTTTCGCATGCATCGATTTTTTTTTTTTTTTAATATAAAAAATCGTTTGCGTGGGACGTACTCAGGTGCTCTGGCGATATAAAAAAAAAACTGCAGACGAAAAACGCTGACGAAACATACTGTACGTTTCAGCAGGATCACGAATGTTCACGGGAAAACTAAAGGATCGAAATGGGGTATTTTCGTGTCTTCGTTTTGCCCCTTAAAAATGTAGAAGCTTCTTCTCCCGTCTTAAAACCGTATCACATATGGGATAGCTTTTGTCTTTGTCTATTTCTCTTTCTAACTACATGACGCTTTTGTACATTATACCACAATTTTGTTATCTTTTTCTGAGCTTATGTTTTGAAAATTATCTTTTTGTTACTCTTAAGATGTTTTTTGTTAGTATATTAATGTTGTCCAATCGTATATAGGAAAAATATGCGTACAATCGTCAGATTTAATTTTTCTATAAGAATTTATTGAAAATTTATATGAATATTCTCGAATATCATATAAAGTCATGTGAAACCATTTGAACAGAATTTATCGACTGGTTATAAAAGATATTTCATTTTGAAAATGACTTTTAAGGACTACCTTAACTTTCCTACAGCCTGGATGATATTAATTGGCGTCATGTAAAAAAACTAAGTTGATTTTTTACCCAAAGTACATTTTATTTTTGACATATTTTGAAATGCTAAACATGATTCTTTTGCATGTCCACATTAATCTAAATCTGATTATGATGCTTAGATCGAATGTTATCCTAATTTACAAAATACAAGACCATCACTATATATAATCCTTTGTATTATCACTAGCCAAATTGATAATCGTGGTATGCAGCCATCAGAAGGTTAAGGATCAGCTGATATTGCTCGATACGTTTGATTTATTTTACCAATGGCTATTCAAACCAGAGCATAAACCATTCATTCTCTCTCTCTCTCTTTTTTTTTTAAAAAACATTCCGAAGTATCATCCATAGGTCGTCGATCATTTCTATTCTGGTTTCCAACGATGTTATCCAGTCTATTGATGGTAACGTCTTTGGGTGAGCCGTTGCGAAGCTGACCGGAATCTGATATTCGCTGACGAGTAAGTCGATCAGTGGACCACAGAATAGGAGAAGAAGAGAGAGAGAGAGAGAGAGAGAGATTGATAATACGGGAAACATTGTGTGTGTTCATGGCAGTGTGTGCGAATGGTTAACAGGTTGCAGGGCACGCATTTCCGTGTCCGTTGTTGCCGAACGCAATCCAGCAGTGCGTTTGCACACGAGCTTAAATATAATCGCGGAGAGATATAGAGTAATCGTGGTGTAGGACCTTGTTGTCCGTCGATTAGTAAGGATCATATATACCGTTGGAGCGATAAATTCAGTGTGCCAGAGTGAGCTGGACGATGGATTGTGGTTGCGCGTGGTTGGGATTGTGCAGATTGCCGAGCCGACGGCGACGATGCCGGCCGTTGGGTATAGCAATGCCTATATATATATATCTTCTGAGTCATACTATATCGTATACACGTGCGTATGCATATTGTATGTATATACACATATAAAGAGAGAGAGAGAGAGAGAGAGAGACAGAGACACGTGCAAGAGTCCACACGAGCGGTAGACAATAACGCGCGGGGTCGTCTATTGTCTGATCAGAGGATGCTGACATAACCAGAAGCAGTGAGCGCGCGCGTCCATCTATTTTATGGACCCGAAGTAGCCTCTGAGCTCGTGCTGTCCAAGCTGTGTGTTCACCAACATGTAGAACATGCCGTACATTCATAAGGACGTATCTTCAGATCCGTTCAAACGCCATCGGGAATGCGCGTCTTTTTGTTGTTGTTGTTGTTTTTTTTTTTTTTATGCATTGACAGAGCCGATTTATGCCCTTGCAATTTATCGTCGCAACGCTTACGAGTATTCCTCCCAATTGGCTCTAGCCGCAAAATCACCATTGGTGAAATAAGATTGCGATTAGATAAGAGCGCGGCTGAAAGATATTCAATTAACTCCAGCCGGAAAAGGGAAGACGAACTGGTTTTTTTTCTTCTTTTTTTTTTTAATTTGTTGCTCGTGGTTATGTCTGTTCATTTAGTCTCGGTGTCATTTATTGTATAGGCTCACTCATTATAAGCACAACTATATATTTGTGTGTGTGTGTATGATGTGGGCGTAGGTCACGGTCGGTACCAACGCGGACAGTGTGAAAGAGCGCGCCGTCGTTGATGACAGATAGTGGCAAATCTACTCGGTTCGACACCAGTAAACTTGTAGCATACACTGGGTATTACTGTGCATATACGTATAGCAAGTGACAGATATACCGTATAAGCGTGGAGCCTTCTCTCGCCGCCACGCTCCAATGGAGACGAATTAATTAATCGAGTCATCTTAATTGCATCCTCTCTCTTTCTCTCTCTCTCGTTCTCTCTCTTTTGGATTCATATCGGTCGCGAGCAAGCTGTCGTCAAGACGTCAACGACGTCGGCATTCTGTTTCTTCGTTCTTAATTGCTGTTACGAAAAAAAAAATAAATAACCAACGACATATTTCTTGGCCACGAGACCCAATGTCTCTCGAATGTCTTCTCGCGTGCTCGTCTCACTTTGGCATTGATATAATTGCAGATTTCTGCAAGCTGGCGCCGATTTTTCTATTTTATATCTTCGCTGTGGTTCATGTCAAATTTGAAAATTCGGGGTATAAAAGAGTGAGACTGTGAAAATGATGACACGGAAGAAATGATACGATTCCTGAGCTTTATTTCTCACTCCAATACGAACGACGAGGATTTAGTGTGTGTAGGGGCGGGAGAAGAGTTTGCAACTTCTTTCTGCTGAAGTTGCATTGAAAAAAAAAAAAAAGGCAAAAAAGTTGATATCACTATCCTCACGTAGCCTCCCACGAGTTTGGGGATTTATTTTTCAGGATTTTGATACAGAGTTTGTGACACACTCCATGAAAATCAAAGGAAAAATATTTTACCGTAAAACTATATCGGATTATGAATTTTAAGAGGTAAGAATAAATTGCCAATTTGAAGATGCTCGTATAGACTCTCTGTTTAATGTTTCATATTCTTATAAAGTTTTCTTTGTGAAGAGCCGTGACAATCTATGCGATTTATCACGAGTAGAAAATTTCTGTTGGAAAATTGTAAATCCTTACGGACATTCATCCAAATTTTTTAATTCCCACGCTACGTGAAATTTTTTTTTTCCTTTTTGTTTAATGAAATTTTCATGTTCAATGTTACGCAGTTTCGACACTTTTTTTTTGTTCTCCAGTGCACTTCACTCACAATCCCAATTTTTATACTTTTTTTTTGTTCGTCTACGCGTATGATCCAGTTGATTTGGTAGACCAATAAACTTCCATCAGCCACTACATTCCCACGTGCGTCAAATCAACAAGATTATTCGAGCAGAATTTCCTGGCTCTGAAAAATCTCTTCGGCAGCGGTGTGCAGCGAGAAAATTCCCTGTTGTGTTCACCGCACGAATCACCTCGGATCACGAGCGCGTTGCTCCATCGTCGCGTGCGACACAGCGCGAAATTTGCGCCGAGCGTTATATATTGCCTCGTCTCGCGGATCGACCGCAGTATACCGCCGGGAGGGAATGTGTCAGGCAGAGTTTGATGAGTAAAAAAAAAAGGAAAAACCCGTGCGATACTCATCGAGCGGATATCAAATCTTTGTCTCTCTCGCAATTTCCCTCGCATTGTGTCACAATAAAAAAAAAAAGTATTGGATTCCATCGATCTCATAACATCTCTTCAAAGTCGGTTATTGGGAAAGCAACTTGAAACAATGGTCACCGCACTTCCCCTATAAATAATGACAAACCAAAATGGTCGCGTTCAATCTCTCTGCTGCCCATTTGCTTCCAAAAGAAAAAGGAAATCCAATTGCAGCTCAAGATCCGCCTCTGAAACGCCTACCCTCCTTCTCAAGTTCCTCCAGGCCATGGGCTCTGTTAATCTTGGCACAACTAATAAAATATTTGCTGCACTTCCTACTTCCCCCCCCCCCTACTCCTCCTTGCCCTCAGGTCCAAGATCGTAGGTGCATCGGTGTGAGATTATACTCTTCTGGCTCTAAACGTCCCTGGCCCAGTGAAGAGCACACCACATTCAAGCTCCACCAACTGCACATTCTGTACTCCAATACTCCTGTACTATCTCCTGCCATTTCGATCGGCTATGCTGTATATAGCGTCGTCAGCAAAGCCCTGAATCGATCCCATATTATACTCGAGTGTACGCTTATGCACATACACATAAAATCAACTCGCAGAATCGCAGAGAACGCGTATACACACACACACACACACATACGAAGAAGCTTCGCATAAGCCCAAACTAAATATATATATATACCAATATGCTTCGATACTGCAAGCATTAAATTCTCGCTTACGGTATGAATCTGCCTTTATATATAGGAAGGCACATATATATTTATCCATGGATGCCTTTATGTCCATATAGAAATGTGATTCTAACATGTATCGAATCTTATAACAAACTAAAGGGCACAAGTAGCCTCGATCCAGCTCCCCAAGGCAATGTGCGATCACGCCTCTTCGTCCGCCAGCAATTGAATTATCCTTACGTGTGTGTGTTTGTATGTGTGTGTGTGTATGCTTGCATCGGACACTTTGACACCCGGGAGGGCCCAAGCACACCGTAGCGTCAGAGTTTATTCAGCCGCTCGAACTCATGTACGAAGGATCATAAACTCAGCGAGCTACACACATACGATGATGCTTGTGGATGTTGAAAGACGCGAATACTGACCTCCCTGTGCATGTGTCAATAGGTGAAACTCATTTCGCTGGGATGTCTACGTATACTCTATTTAACGGTGTTGATGTGTGCTCGTATCGGCCAAGCTTCTCACCAACACCATTTCGAAGCTTAGAATCCAATCTTCCAGTGCTCGACGATTGATCGTCAAATGGCTGGATTTGACGAAATTCAGAGCCGAAGATTGAAGGGTCGAGGCCATTGGGAAGATTGTGCAAACATAGAGAAACTTTGAATTATAACTGATCGCGCATATGGATGACATTTTTTTTTTGGTAATAAGATCTGTGATCCAAATGTTCTGATCGCAATGGGCATACCACGAGAGACTTTTGGATGATGGAAAATGCAAGTTAAGTTCGGAACATTGATGGGTTTTTTTTCTTCATAACCGCAACTCTGGTTTTACGAATGATGACCGGGGCTCTTCAGCCCGAAGAATTCCCACGTGGCTTAAGATACTTCGAGGCAAACACGTTGAAGCTCTTCCGAGACAACAGTTCATCTCACCAGTACCTAACTCCTTTTCCTCTCGTATTGAAAGCCAACGAGTGTGTGCACCTCGTACGTTATGGTGAGAACGTCACCCTGGAGATTAGACTCGTAAACCGGCAAGAGGTAGAGTCGCGCGATAAAAGACTTTAGGCCCTCACGAGCACTCGGGATCGACAGGAAATTTAATTTCTACCTCATGCACAACCTTGAATTCATGCTTATCCTCACACACACACACACATACATCGATATACTTACATTTACATCAATATGCTCTGCGCCACCTCGGTCGTCGTCATCGCACTCCCTTCCCCTCCCAACGTCGACCAACGTATCCACCTCTATATTCACGGCCATCGATTAAGCTTTTCGAACGTCAAACGAAAGTTATTACCACGAGATCGGAGGAAGGGGATTCAGAGTATGGGATATAATTCGAGGGCTGAAAATATGTGGATTCATCTACGATTATTGCGGAATAGGTACCAGTTTTTACTGGTAAACGCGAGGATAAACCGTACTCGACCTTTAATGCCGAAACGGATATTGAAAAAGCGCCCGTAGCCGGTATATGTGCGGACAAATGTCATTGACGATCAAACGATATTAAGAGCTGACGGGTCGACAGAAAAATTAAGGAACACGCCATCCACCCAAGATAAAGGTTTCAGAAGGTCAGTAGTTCTTTAGAAGTTTATCCCAATTCTTTTTAGCTTTTGCTGGTGGCCATTCAACGCTGCTAAATCGTTAGTTGAAGAGCTGACCCTTGTCCTCGTTCCGTTGGTTGACAGGCACCCATTACTTTTTATTGGAAATGATCACTAGACATCCTTTCAGACCGGAACTATCCAGAAGTTTTTGGACACACCCAAACGGTTATATCCGAAACTCATTTTCTTCTATTCATTCTTCGTCAATAATCCTAGTCCGGTCGTTATTTCTTCTTTTTTTTTTTCATATCCGTGACGGTTCATAACCGTTTCGATAAGTGTCAATCGTTGATTGTTGGCCATTTACCCGGGTATAAAAGTGGCATCGAAATACAATGATTGATGCGGATACGTGGCGATTATATACTATCGCGAATTCATATGCAGCTGATGGACACGTGATCCGTTTGTTGCTGCTCGTTCGTTGTCTCATTGTCGGAGAACGTACACGCACATTCATCAGCAATATCATTAGATCTATATATGTGTGTTAGTGTGTAGATGGCGCATACTTTAACGTATGCTAATTTTGAAAAACTCGTTTCACGCGAGCGAACCCCGCGCGACAACTCCCGATGATATATCGATTTTAGCGGGTAAATATTATTTGAAATTCAGCGGGTGTAAGCGAGATCCAACCGATGGAAAACGACGTTTAATGCGTTTTTGATAGATCGACACGAAGTTTACGATAATAGTTGGCTTCGATCGTGTGTGTACGGGCGTGTATATTATGTACATACAGATCAGTTTACGCGTATATTTCTCATGGTTCTTGCTTGGTTTTACATGATATTCGAATAAAGTTTGAGAGTGAATGATTCGATTGATTTCCCGACGGAGATTGGTGCCGTAAACGGCGCCAGAGGATAAACAGAGCTGGAAACTCACGGCGAGGTTTCGTTGCCAAGACTTTCGCGTGGATGCAATGTCTGCACCCCTCGAAGGTCCTCGTCAAAAAGTCCTCGACGAAAATTTACGTGGGACGTGGATCGCATCTTTCTCTTATTTCACATGGTAACACTGGAAGTTTCGACGCCCTTGCTCTTGCTCACATGCATCATGCATAACTCGCTTTGTATATGAATTATTCGACACAACGCGAATAAATGAACAGAAACAAACGTCGCAAACAAGTTCTTCGAATTAATCGTCCGCGCTCTCGTGATAATCATTGATCGACGTGTATATGCATATATACGAAGAGGGAATTCTGCTGTAAATCCTTGTGCGTGGAGGGGCCGATAAAAAAAACTTTTATTGTGCAATAATTGCGCAATAATGTGTTGCCTTGTAACAATGTTGATTCGATATAACGACCGGACATTTCTCTCTATCCTGTGTATGTATCTTGGCGAGGCCACTCGAGATCGTCGATCTCATGAAACTCATTCGACGGATCCGCGCCGAGATTCCAATCGATCTATATTTTTCTCACGTTCCTGACGTTCGTGTCTATAGTACATAGTGTATGAAATTCGTGGTACGTGAAACGATGCCTCAGAAATAATTGCCTTTTACATTTATTATCCCGTTCAGATAATTCCCTTTTTATTTTAAATTTTTTTTTTTTTTTAATATAACGTACAAATTTCGAGGGAGGAAAATCTAATTATGAAGCAATAAAACGTAAAAATGTTTCCGTATTTTCACAATGATCTCAATAATACACGTGTTTCCGGGCAACAATGAAGTTAAATCAAGATTTATCGTCGACAAATACGTAACGTTAATAAATACGAGAGAATACGGATAAACAGAGGGAAGCGGATTACAGTTATAACGTTTACATAGCATGTTATTAATTTAATGATCGTTAAAAATTAAATGAGATCATTTAACGAAGCTTCACGGACTAATGGTCAGTTCATTTAATTAACTCGTTTATTGATAATCCATAATACAAAATTCATAATACAAAATTATAGGATATATTTTTGAACATAATACCGTATTTTTGTTTTTTATTCAAACATCGGAAAAATCCGTTTGTTGGCAATACGACAAAGAGCGAATTAACAACAACAACCACGAGATGAAATAACGTTCTCATTAATTCCGTTCATCATAAAAAAATATACGAGAAAGATGAGAATGGTGTGGAGAAGAAAAAGATCACGCGTTTTCATTAAATTCAACGATTCGGCGTTTCTAAAGAGAGAACACGCCGCCGCTGCCGCACAAACGAGTCACATTTCCACGATCTCTTGTTTCTCAAGTAATGCATCTCTCGATTGAGCTTCCCTCGGCAATTATGTAAATTTCACGCGATCCATTCGGTATTCATACACGCGGAAAACCGCAACACGATCTGACTTGAAAGGCCAAAGCGAAGAGCAAACGCGTTGAAGAATGAGGAAGCTTTTTTTCGAGTATTCTATCCAAGAAAATTTCTCACACACTTTATATTTGTACGCACGTGATAATACGGAATTGAGGCAAATGCAGAGTTACGCCAGAATTATGACCTTGCTCCAATAAATCCAAGTGTTGCGCGTTCGACGATCCCCGAGCCTGATTCTCTCCCGCAGCAGATAAAACCGATAGTTCGACAACTCTCTATCGATATGTATACTCGGTAATAATTGTTCTCGTTCCACAATATAAATCAACGAAGGACAAAGATCATTCATTGTCTGACATACGAACACTCGTCTGCTGATTCAATGCGCAAGATACTAACATGAAGAATCATTATAATTGAAGCGAATTTAAAGAGGGCGTACGACCTACTTGGGCGCTCAGAACAGGCCGTTATCGATCGAGACTATGCAAGAAAATGTTGACCTCGCGATGGCCTTTTTTTTCGAAGCAAATGGTGCGAGAGGGAGAACAAGATGGGAGGCCAATGCTGGGGCGTTTGGTGCATCAATGATATAACTAAGATGTAAGGTGTAACAGAATCGGGGGCGTATTCCCCTCTTCCATGGCTTATGTTAGACTCCACTTCAACGTGAACTCTTGGCCTCGCGCCCTCGTGGACCTCTACTGGGTTAACAGAAATGTGGGTTAAGGGCGCGATCGTGAACTTGCCTCACAATCCTACTTACGTATTTCAATTGTTATGGGGTTCCGATCGTTCGATCACCTCATTGAAACTATTTTTTTCTTATACTTTATCTCTCAGGAATAAACTTATTTCAGGTAGTGATTCTTCAAGAATTAACTCTGTTGAACATTATAACAATTCCAGATGATAACTAAGGGCAAACTTGCCCTACCAATTTCATGATTCATGACATATTTAAACTGATGTGGTATTCAGATGGTAAATCACCTCATCCAAATATCCATTTTTGACGAAGAAAGTTCTTTTTTGGTGACATTACTCTTTAAGGGTCAGCCGTTTGATCCTTGTAATCATTATAAATTATAACAATTGCAGATGATAACTATGAATGGATTTATCCTACCAATTTCATTGAAATATTCAAACTAATGTGGCAATCAGATGGTTAGATAAAAAATTAATTTTCAACGAAGAAAATTCTTTTTTGGCAACGTTATTCTTCAAGGGTCAGCTGTTTGACATTATAACAGTTATGGTTGATAAATTAGGATGAACTTGCCCTAAAATCGCCATGCCACATACAAAATAATATGGCATTCTGATAGTTTTCGATCAGCTCATTGAAAAAAGTATTTCTGATGATTCATCTCTCAGGAAAATTAGTTCTCAGTATCGCAACTCTTCAAGGGTTAGTCGTTCGACATTGTAACAGTCTCGACTGATAACTAACAGTGTTATATGAAATACATACACATACATATCTCGTGATCGGAAACTGTCTGTTTGAAAATTGCTCAGACCTCATTGCTGGTAAAACGCGCCGCAGGCTACCACATCATATATATATATAT
>JABMBV010002914.1:0-11153 GCA_018906735.1 Mesochorus sp. PSUC_FEM 10030011 | reverse complement strand
GATATATATTTTTTTTTTGACGAGAGAAACCATTGAGAAGAAATCCAACACACGAAAGATTCCCGATAGTGAATGAAATCTTCTTTCTCTTACTTGCTCGTTTTATACTCTTCTTGATTGTTCTTCAATCCCATTTGTCCTATACTGACACGTGATCTATTGAGAAGTATAAAATGTATAAGGGAATATCTGAAAGACATAAAATCGAGAAGGGATGAGGAGCAGGATAAAAGGAAGAAACAAAAGACACAGACTCCAATAATTTTGTTTGTTCGTTCCAATCGATTGATCTTTGTTTCTATCATTGAATGAATGAAGCATCGAAACAACGTTTCTGGAGACCGGAAAAAGGAACTCGATAAGAATAAAGGGAAACGTGCCGAGAGTTGTTGGAAAGATTCCCCCGATTCGAAAGCACAAATTCCCAGTAAGATACTGGATGATAATAACAATGGAGTAAACTGTTGTTCATTGACAAAAGAGCATTCGTTTGTTCGAGAAACGTGGGCAACTTGAAAATCACAATGGACAACCGATATAAACAACGCTGATACAAATTTATCTTGACCATTTTACTTCCGGTCTCAAGCATCCTCAAGCATTGGTTGCCAATGAAGAGTAAAAATTCTTACTGAAAAATTCGATGGGAAAAAAATGGAAGAGCAAAGAGTCTGTAAGATAAAAGAAGACATTCAGACAAACAGAAAAAAAGAAGTAAAGTGTGTAGGTTGATAAAAAAAAGTTTCTGACGAATTCGAGGATTTCCGAAAAAAAATATTTCTATGCACCAGATATGACTTCAGGACAGAAATTGACTAGCCCAGAGGCTCATAAAAAAGTTCAATATCGGTTACTATTTTTTTCTTTTTTTTTTTTATTCTTTGTCCCTCCCTTCCCTCTCAATGTCCTTCCTGCTCCCCTTTCTTCAATAAATATCCAGTATTTCTATGATATCCTGGTAATTATAAAAAAAAAGAGGAAAAAATTCGTGAGCTTAAATTCAAATGAGAATACAAGATAATAAAATTGTTGATTTCCAAAGAAAATAAATATTTTCTTTAATCGTAAATTATTTTTCTCTACATTAAACTTTTCCAACAGCTACGAAACTTCCTGAATCGAACATTTATTGACCAAAAAACTGAATGAGACTCGGAGACAGTAATGAGTAGAGAAACTTTTTCAGCGCGGACATCGCCACAAAAGTTTCGGAAAATACGTACGGAAACGAATTTCTCGTACAAAAAGGGCCAATCAATTTTTCAAAGGGTCAAAAATTAAAATGGTAGCCGGATTCGATGGATTTTCATTCCACGTGTGTGTGTGTGCGGGAAAAGTTTCAAACATCGAAGGCAAATCAATTACGCGTGTGGTTATGCGCAGCGCGATACAATGACAAAAGTCAATGAAACTTATGGGATGGAAATTGAAACGTTGAAATCACGAGCGAAACTAAGTTAAACATGCGTTCAGAATCACAATGAGAGAGGAATTTCACTGTTTTGAATGAACGCGGAGTCCTTTTGTCACTCTCGCGTCAACATCGTCACCCACGCGCTCCTCCACAATATCGAACAACTCCCCCAAGTAAATATAACGCCGGTACGTTTCACCACTGAATTTGCACTCGCTATATACCGCGTGTATCGTGATAATGCCACCGTTGCGGTTGAAGAGATTTCCCTGTCGGAGACGGAAGGAGGATACGCTTGTAAACTTTTTACATCGTCTCAAGTTGGTTTAATCGAATCTTCATGGAAATTTCAACTCCTCCAGTTTACATCAAATTGCAAAAAAAAAAGAAAAAAACTTTTTTTTTGTCATTGTCATTAAGAATAAGAAGGGACAATCATGAATAATGCAATGAGCTCATTTTCAATCATTTCTTCATATTGAAAAGTTTTTTCATTTAAAAATAATGCAAATTTGTTACTCTTTATCATTTATTTAACTTTAAATAATTATTTTCTATTAACAAAATTATTCAAAGCAGTCAAATTAAATTGCGGTTTATTTTTTCTCACTAATTACTTTTTTTCTACGATTATTTATATGATTTTATGGTTATTTCAAATAATATGTTATAATATTTTTTTTCTCGTATGGCAATACTCAGCTCAATTTTTATCAGTAATATTTCAGATATTGATTGAAGAATAAAACATTTTGGAGGGCGTAAAAATTCGTTATCTTCGTTATATTTTTCAATAATTGTATCTGATAAAGTTACCATGGAGTATGGAATCAAATTAAAAGAGACAAATTGCAATTTGTGATTTCTTGGTTTGATAACAGAACTGCATTAATTCCATGTTTAATTACGAGGAATCCCTGTATCGCGTTGTCATGTCGACCAAATTATCGTGGATGCTATTTTTATTCTGAAAATTCCACTATATTTGTTCAATAACTCATTCGTTGTAACTGGCTGAATCAATAGATCAAATGATAGAAAAAACAATGAGGTAAAATTAATTAAAAATATAATAAAAACCAAATAATTCTATAAACTTTTTTTTCGGATTTGAAAAATCCTTAAAATAATTTAGGAAAAATCTTTAAGGTCCTAAAAATGAGCAATAAATAATGTTACGATTTTAATTAGTAACTGATTTTTAATTAAATTAATTTGTTGATAAAACGGGGACATGTACACTGGCTATCAATCATCGAACTTATATTTACAGCGTCCTATGGGATGAATCTGTTGACCCTTTATCGCAAATCTGAACTGACCCTTACCTTTAAAGCACAAACTTCCCGGCGTGCACAGGGATCGTTCGCATCTTTCCACCTGGGGAATGTGCACAGCGTCAGCACACCCGGGATAACAGAGTGGAAGTTTACGCTAAGGGTATATATTTAGCAGATATTCTGACATTATAATTATCGTAGGCTGATTAATGAAATTAAAAGTGCGTAACGAGCTCCATTCAATATATCGACTGAACTCGATAATATTCTATAAGACGTGACGTAAAGCTACGAAAGACCTTGATATTTTTTTTTCATTCACGATTAAAATTTTAATATAAATATAAAAAGAAAAAAAAATGATTAATCAGAAGAAAATTTAATTGAGACAAATCCTTTCAATTATTCGTGTCCAATTTTATAACTCAAATTACCAATTCAAATCAGATTATTCTATCATTTTATTTCCATGAGTATATACGAAAAGACGAATTCATTTATTTCGATAGAATACGTAACCTAAAGACAACCCCAATTTTTCACAGCTGTCAGATGGAAAGATGCGAAAGTAAAAAAGGATCTGGCACCGGTTTAAAATTCATTTTGATATCAATCCTCTTCGAGCAACGCGCGTACGGAATATGCGTTGTCGAAGAGAAATATTTTTGCAGCTCGTCGTTAGAAGCGAAATTTAATTTAATTCGAGCGTCCAAAATTCCCTGTTACCCTTTATGAAAACATGGTGAGGCTCGTTACTTATTCGGACGACGAGTATGGGGAACGATGCGACGAGCATCGCTCCAAAGATTGCGTTCTGTCGCATTGGAGGTAAGCTCGAAAAAAAGTAATTATGAATTCATGAATCTGTCTACGGTATTGCTTGATTTCCATATGAAAAAAAATACAGAAACGTGTTACGGAAAAAAAAACACTTTCTTTTATCTCGAAACACTTGATTAGAATATAAAATATGTATTTTGAGCCAGAAATATTTCAATTTGTTTCCATCGACTCAAATTAAATTATCGATTAAAAAAAAAGTTTTCGATCGATAAATATATATATAAAAAAATGTATTGTTGAAATATTTGACAATTTCTGTGATTTAATTACAGGCCCAGTAAGTTAATTATCGTTCCAAGTGTCGATTCGCGTTTAATGGTAAAAAGCGAAGATTCTGGAACCGACAACGACGGTTCATTTTTGTATAAAAATCCATTTAAAAGCCTCCAAGACTCGATGAGCGAAAAAAGCTCCAAGGTATTAAAGACGTGGCCCGTTTTTGTTTTTCTTTTCAAAATTATCAGCGCTATCTATTGGCCATTGTTTCGATTTTCGAGTCGGTTCATCGAACAATAAGTGAATATTGGAGGGACGTTCTGCGTTATCACTGGCCAATAGCGATACAAAGTCTCTTTCTCGTAATCGTAATCATTACAATGGGTCCGTGGGTCGGTTTGACCTGCAACGAAAATATTTCTGGCACGTCGGAGGGACGCTCAGTCATGTGGCGATTTCCAATAATATCCGAACTCCAAACGGCCTTCGATTACAGTCAAATGGACATACCCGAGTACGAAAAACAATGGAATATATTACATTGATCTCTTGGCGGTCTGCGGACGAATATTTTTTTCATTTTACCTATATGAATTATCGATGAAAAAAGTTAATTTTTTATTATAAGTGCAAATTGGAGAAATATATCAAACTTCATAGTTATAACTTATGTTTCGGTTTTTTTTTAAGCGCATCTTGTGCTCATGGATATTGTTGTTTCTCGCAAAACATCGAGGGCTCTCCCACCAGACGAAGAGCAAGTTTTCTCAAGCGCAAGAGAGTCACCAAAGCCTTCGATAATATTTAAGACGTCAAGAAATGAATGAATTGTTCAAAACTTTGGTAATTCGTGTAAAATAATCGCAAAATGTGATTATCAATAAACGTTTCTCGAGTAAAAATGTGCTTGAACTTTTTTTTATTAAAAAATTGCAATTAGTCATTGAAATGTAATTAAAAAAAATTTGTTCGATTAAAAAAAAATTTTTATGTTGAAAATATTGAAAAAAACTTGTAAAAAAATTAAATTTTTCCTCGAATGTATAATCGGAAGTGCGCGTTGCTGAAAGCGACAGTCGATCAACAATGTTTTTTCGACAAATGTCATTATTCTTTTTCCATCAATATTTCTTCGATCAGCATCGATCGCATCGTAGGTTAAATGGAGAATCAAATAATAAACGACGTTGAGATCGTGTCGTAAAAGTTTTTTTCGAGGCTCCAGAATAAAAAGTGTGACACTGGCGTCCGAATTATCCCGATTCAAAATCGCATGTCAAGATCCGTTTAACCTCGATAAATCGTGGAAATGTTCAAAGAGCGTGAGTCGTTAGGAAAATTCGATTGTTCATCGTATCCAAGAAAAACTTCGTATCAGAACAATGTTAAAGATTGGAGATACAATTTGTGCAAATCAGGCAAAAATGGAAGATACGGGAGAAGCGGACATCTCAGCGAGGATCGCAGTTGTCCGTCATCGAATTTCGACGAGTCGACCGAGGTCGCGAATTTTGATAATTCGTGGAAATATCGTCGAGAAGCGTCGGGCGGGTTGTCTCGAGGGATAATGAAAAATCGAGAAAATCGTGCGAGGAGCGATCGTCTGATAGCCGGAAACGACAACAAATCGTCGAATCGTCAGAGGTACGAGAGAAGGATTCCCAGAACGAAAAACAATGGCGATAAATTGCGAAAGCGTTCGACCTCGATAGAGTGCACGTGTCCACCGTTCACGTCGTACAATGAAAAGGACGTGAATAATAGCGTAAATCGTAAATCAAAGGTATCGAAGAACTCAACGAATTATCGAAGCAAAAGTTTGGGCGCCAGAGAGGATCCGTCGATGTCGAAGCAGGGACCGCGAAAAAAAGTGTTGCCGAATAAGTCGAAGGCAAACGAGACGCGAAGGGTCGAGGAGAAGCCGCGAAAAGTCGAGAGACGCTATTCCCGAAGGAACGTTAAAAAAAATGGTGGAATAACCGAGGTGACGAGTCTCGAAATCGTCAAGAGTTGGTCCCACGAGGATTCGCCCTCGGGGCTCAAGTGCAAGCAGAAAAAATTGAAGGAGGCACGTGGACCCTCGAAGAAGACAACGAAAGTCATATTTGCGAGATATTCGCAGGAATCCATGAGAGGAAATGCCTCGGAAAAATCGTCGTCGATTTATGGCTCGAGCGCTCCAACGATTTGCGGCTGCAGCGATGACGAAGAAGACTACAGTGGAAACAATATGGCGGATGCGTCGGAGAGCCTGGAAAGTTGGCGAATCAAGTCGGGAAACCAAGACTTTTATTTGGACGACGATGGGACGTTGGGGGATTCTTGCGAATGTCCAGAAGACTCGAGGAGGGAGGACGCCTGGCCACGCAGAGATGAATTATCAAATCGTAACTCGATGCAAACGCGGCCCAAGACTCGTGGCTTTGTTCAGAACAAAGGGACTAAACTGGAACGCACCGTGGACAAAAAAGTCACGACGAGACGAATCTCCAGCAGGAAATTCAAGTCCCGGCGCGTCGAGGCGAACACGTGCGAGAATTTCGAGCCAACTGAAGAAAAAGCTTCTGCTGCTGCTGCTGCTGCTGCTACCCTAGGGCGATGTTCCAATCGCATGGAAACCAAGATGGAAGTTTGCCGTGATGAGATGGATAACATCGGGCGGAGGGATAAGAGAGTGGGAAAAAGGGCAGAAGATACGTGGGCGAAGAAGAATACGTTAACGGGACGAGATAACTCGGCGAAAGATCGCCCCGACGTGAGGAGGGAGCGAGAAAAGTTTTGCAAAAATTTTGATACACCCGAGGCAAGAAACACGATGAATTGCTGTTGCGTTGGAAGCCAGATGGAGAAAGACCGAGGATGTTCGATCGAGTGTCGGTGTCCCGAGAGCTTTAAATCCCATTGGAACGGGAACGAGAGTAAAGAGTGCAAGGCCCAGTATGGAGCGCCTTGGGAGCGCCGAAAAACCAGCGACCCTAGTGTTAAAATGTGTGTTAAAAACTCGGGAGGAAGACGCAGGAGTAATCGCAGCGTGAGGGAAGTTTCAACGATAACCGATCGCAGTTACGACAATGCGAAGAAAAAATGTGCGTTGTCGCGGATCGGTTATGTCGAGGAGGTTCGCGAGGACGAGTACGAGACCGGAAGCAGCAAAGAGACCGAGCTCGAGGACGATCGTTCCAAAAATGTGGCTGAGGACTGCCCGAAGAATGCCAAGCGAACTTGCGGCGAGACTCCGGGACGAGAATCGACTATTTGTTGCTGCTCTCCGTACGCCGAGACAAAGTTCGAGGTCAGAAAAAAAGCGGAAAACGTCGAAGCGTCGCGACGCAGCGAGCGCCTGAACCTCGTGGACCTTTGCCCAGATGTCGAGCCGCCGGATCACTGGACAAAATACGGCGAGCATTTGAATCGCGTTACCAACGAGTACAGAACCCTCTCGGCCCACTTGAAGGACATGGAGCGCCAGGCCAAGGCGCCGCAGGATCGGGGAAGCTTTAGGAAACGAATATCCCGGAAGTATCCTTCGGGGAAAGAATTTTCGTTCGAGGTCAAAACATCGGACAACGATTACGTTCGAGATCCCGAATTGTTGGACCAGAGTCAGGACGACGTATTGTGCGCGTGCGGCCAAGATCTTTCGGTCGACGACTCCACGACAAAATGGCGAACGGGCGCTACCGGCCATTGCGGAGGAGCCAAAACCACGCGTTACCGATCGACTCGCGCCCCAATCGATGACGACTCAGTGGCATGCACTTGTGAGCCCAAAGAACAACAAAATTTCAACGCGAAAAATGAAAAATGTGACCTTGTTAAGACACTGAGATCTTTTTGCGAACAGGTCAAGGCCTTCGATCGCGAAATCGAATCGTCCATCTTGTCGGACGAGAAGATAAACGTCGACGCCGAGACCGAATGCCGCGATTGCGAAATGAGCGAGAGTGAAGATAATTCGATATGCGACGAATATTGCGACGCTTGCGTCGGCACCACCAGGCTTAAGAAAATTCATCCTGATGACTCTGACATCATATCGATGGCACCGAAGATCGTTAAACCCTTCGGTGCCTCCAAAAAAGCGAACCTTAAGAAAATTTTTATTTATCCACCCGACGACCAAAACGGACCACCCTTGGTCCTACTCAAGAACTCCTCGGACATGGATTGCCAAGTCGTTGGCAATTTCGACGATGGTTTTCGCTACAACGTAACTTATACACAAAAATTTGTTAGCCCTGTCTGGTGCCCCTCTGACGTGTACTCGGATGACGATAGCGACGGATATTGCAGCACTGACGATTACGGATGAACAATCGCTCGTCATAAATTATAGGATTTTGTTCGTTTTTTTTTAATCCTACGCGGATTGTCCAAATGTTTTACTAACTGAGCCAAACTCGGTCCATATTTTGAGATCATTTTTCATCTATGATATTATTTTTATACGAATCTGCGTTCTGTACAAATATTCATACGAAACTTTCCAGAATTTTGTTTCTTCTTTATTTCTATTTCGGAAGAATATTTTGAATAATAAAAACTAAAATCAGACAAACGTCTCGTTATATAACATTTGAATGATTTTGCATAAAAGTTACTTTTCATACAATTTGCTTTTTGTAATCTCGAAAATCAATATAGAATAGAAACAAAAATATTCAATCGAGCCATAAGAATTTTACAGTCGGAATTCACGTGTGCTCGAGAAAAATGAAATTTCAAAGAAAAAGAAAAAAGAAACCAATCGTAAAATTGAATCAGTAACCGTGAATAATATTTTTGAGTCGAGATCGAGTGGATAGTTGAAAAAAAAAAAAAAAGTACGAGATGAAAGCACGCAGGAGTTTCAATCGCGCTGCTGCATCGAAGAAGTTGAAATTTTCTCGACTATTGCGAGTCATCGCGATCGAAAGTTTAGCGAGAGTCTCGGGAATTGTGTATTTATTCTGGAGCATGGATATATTTATGTACACGCGGACTTGTGTATGGAAAACGTGCTTAAACTAACAACAAAACTACGCGAGTTTAAACAATCGCGTACGTCCGCATATACAACTCGTTCTATCTTTCTTTGCACGTGAATGTCCGCGGGGTCGCGTTCCCTCCTCCTTTATTCATTCCTCCATCAAATATTTCTCCGCGGTTTACCCGCTGGACCAGTCCCACCTTCTCTCTTTTTATTTACTTTTTCCTTGTTTATCTCCCTTGACACGAATTCATTATCAGACGACCTCTGTGTGGCAAGATATCCAACATATTCTTGAAATCCCTTATCCTGCCTCGGTTTAAACTTCGAGTCACTGCTTTCATACAACTCAATAAACAACTTGTCTCGTTCAATCGTTAAATCCCTGCTGTTGCACATATTTTTCGATGAAGATTTTTTTAAATTAAATACTTGAAATTATTTTATGTGTCGTAAGGAATTTCTTAATTACTTTTCACGAAAAAAAAAGTCAAAGACATGGAAAAATTATTCTTTGTTTTCTAACTTTTGTTTTTTTCTTTTTTAGATGTCGAAACTTTCTGCCTTGACGATATAAATTTTTATAATGATACAGAATCCTGCTAATGACACTTACCTACTTTTTATGAAAATTTTACAAACTTCAATAGCATCTACCTACTTTCTATAGAAATATTACAAGCCGAGCATCGTGAAACAATTGGAAGAACATTTTTTTTCAATTAAAAAAAACAAAAAGTTCTACCAGTAACAATGGAAAAAAAATGTACAAAGAACGTCGCGATAATTATGTTAAACATATAAAAAAAGAGAGCCAGTGAACACGTTGGTGGCCTTGGGCAAATCGATTCCATTTTCTCAGGTGGAGAAAGAAAATGCAAGTACAGTGAGAGAGCAAGTTCTCGTGTAAAGCTCACACGCGATCAAACCACTCTTTTTTACTCGTGTCTGATTCATGTGGAGTGAAGAGAGAGAGAGAGAGAGAGAGAGAGAGATGAGAAAGATTGGGAGCACAGAGAAGAGGGGAAAAAATGTAATGAAGAAAAATTGTCGAGTTTCAACTCACATGTATGGTACTTACCTACCCCTGTCCGTTCTTCTGAAATCGTAATAAAAAGAAATTATATTTCTTAATATTCAAACGCAACTCGTAGACTGAATAATTTTTAATATAACAATATTTCGATCGATTGATTTTTCAATTATGATCAAGTAAGAAGGAATTAAGCTTCGTTTTTTTTTAAAGTATTTTTAAATGGTTTAAAAATATAGTGAACGTCTATTGAATAAATATGAAAAATAATAAATCGATCTCTGCGTTCTCCACCTACGTTATAATTTTTCTCAAGCTCGAAACAAATGAATCTCGAAGCAATGCAACCACATCGTGTATCGACTTTTCCTGTTTTTTTTTTTATTCATTGAAGCACCAAAGCTCCCAACGATAAACGAATAAACGATGCTTTTATGGTAAAGAAAAAACACATCCGGTTTAGCGAGCTTTCAAAAAAGCCGTCCCACGCGATAAGATAAAGTGTTTTTTATGCCTCTTTCTTCCAAACCACCCCCACCACATTGTTTATATTAAAGCTGAGATTAAAAGTCATTGTAACAAAAGAGCGACCTGTTGGACACTTCAACGTATCCCACTTCAATGCACAATATTGTTCTCTCCTTAAAAGCTCGCCCGGGACATTGTATTTTTTTATGTCAATTTCTTACAAATTTTTCCAACAGATTCAACTCGTAGGAAAAAAACGTATTTTCGAATTATTACATTTACGCTCAAGTGCGCGACGATGGAATTTTCTAATTTTTTTTTATCAATTCCATGATAATAATAAATTTCACTTTCCGAGAGTAAAATCGGCGTTTATATGATTTGAAAATATCTCAAAATGAAGGTAAAAAAAAGTTTATTTTGGTACTGGGTGAAATTTAAACGAGAAGTGAACTGTAGAATCTCAGCAAAAGTTTTATTTTGGATTTACGTTCGTAAAATTGTAGAAGAGACGTCAGGATTCACGAAATTCTTGGAGCTTGTAGCAAAGTGCTTTTTTCATGAATCGTCCGCATATTCGAGGCTTTATAGCTGCGCCATACAATGAACATGGACTTTGGAGGATGTCATGTAAGCTGAAAACTTTAAAGGGGATCTACGGAGACGCAGATTTTCGTTGCCTCTTTTCAGAGTTTTATTTTCCCTTAAAGAGCCCCGTTTTAGTGGCATATTTCGCGAAAAAAATTTTTGTTTAAGTTATTAAATTTCCTGGCACTCTGTATTATTACATTTCATTCTCCAAAACGTTATGAATAAGCGAGGATTATCCAGAGCTTTCAAAGAAACAATTATTTTTAATTGAAACAAAATGTCAGATAAAAAAATTAAATTAATAAATTAAATATATGTATTTAAGAAAAAAAGAACGAA
>JABMBV010002903.1:0-11156 GCA_018906735.1 Mesochorus sp. PSUC_FEM 10030011 | reverse complement strand
GCAACATTATGAAATATTTAAAAAATATTCTCGCAATATTTCTATATGCCATTGAAATATTGAAGCAACATTTCGGCAATATTCCCGTGCTGTGTGGGTTGGCGTTCTTTTTTTACTTTTTCGAAGTTTTTATATTGTGCAGGATTCACACTTTTTTGAAGAATTAGTCGATCTCGAGTTCCTCTGGAAATTCTGGTTAAGTTATTCGATGTCTTACTTGGTCTAATTTGTCAATCCAATATATTCACTGTCTTCGTTCGAACAAAACAAGGCCCACTGACTTTTAACTTCAAGCTTTCATTATTTATATACTTTTAATTTTCAATACTTATAACTCTGCGAACGCGGTCATTTGTGTTCAAACGAAAACAACTTTTGTTTACGTCTGCCAAAGAGGAGAAAGATGGGCGCTTCTTTTTGTCCGTAAAAAAAAAACAAAAGTCCCTCCTCCGCCCCGACATATAACTTTTTTTACGGATAAAAAGAAGCGCCTGCTTTTCCACTCTCTAGCAAATATAAAACAATTTATTAAAAGTTGTTGTTTTCGCTTGGATAATAATGTTAACTTTGAACTTTCACTTTTAATTTGGAACTTTTAACTTTTCACCTTTGTATGCAAACTTCAAAAAAAATTTCGTTCCGTATATTTTCCTAGGGAATATCACTAGGGAACTCTCCCTAGTGATAAGATATATATATATTAGGTATAGAAGAACTCGGTGGAGTGACTTTACCGACTCGCGAACTCGCGACTTGCTTACCGACAAAACTCCGCACTATATACAGATATAGTACCCATGTTAGAGACCAATATTCAAAATTCAATATCTCGGAAACTATTGCGCGTGGTTAAAAAAACCTAGGGATTATCTTTGACAGTTAAATATAAGATCTGTGCAAAATTTTAGCTCGACCGGATAAGTAAATCGTTACCGAAATTAGCGTCCTACATTATCGGCTGTAGGTAAAATAACATTCTACCTTATTCACTATTGGTAAATCGGCTCTAACCTCACACGTTGTTGTGTGTTTTCCGACATCAACAAACGACATCAACGCGATATAAAAGACTTATACATAATATAACAAAATCGTTCGATTATCGAACGGCATGAGAGAATGCGTCCACCAAAATTTACATTGCCGCACAATGCCGACCCAACCGGGTGAGTAAATATTTAAAAAAATTTCTCGGCGCTACATTGTTGCACGAACGATTGTCTAAATCGTGTGAATCGTTTCAGTATTGCGAGTCGCGATCGGAAAGTCGTTGTAGTTTCGATCATTGGAAAATCGCAATTTCGTGCTAAAGGATGCAAGACGGAAATGCTGGGTTCGAGATTGCTGGCGGGACTGCTGGACGACCCGAGCGTGGACGACGACACGTCGGTGAGTATCTGGCAGGTGCATCGCAATCGTTGGACTCCGTCAATGTTTTTGTTTTTGTCTAGTGCGAAATCGAGGGTTACCGCGACGAGACGGATGAGCCGCCGACCGTTTACCTCCACCTGCGTGGTTTCCTCGACACCCACACGCTGATCAGGCAATACCAAAGCTTTACCGAGAAAACGGGCTGCAAAGATTTCCTCTCTACCTGGGCTCGCATGAGGGACAAGTACGCCAGAGCGCTGCTGCTTCTCTTTCACATATCGCACATTGTCGTACTGACCTTTCCCAGTCACACCTTTGACTACAGCTACGTTCATCTCTTCAGAGCTTTGGATATCGTGCGGTAAGTCGTAAAAAGCGTCAAAACTATTATATAAATTAACTTTACGCTTGTGGTTTGCGACCACGCAAGTTGTGAATCTGTACATTTTTTTTCATTTTTATTTAATTTACGTATTGTTAATAATACTGGAAATCATGTGAAAATCATATAAATTCATATAATCCTAGAAAAACTCGAATAAAACTATTGGCATTACGAAAATTCGTAATTTAAGAATTTTTTTCAAATGTATTATTTATCCGATGGCTATGAATGCCTATGAGGGAGTGCATATTTTTTGTTTGAGTTTGTTGGGATTTGTTCGAGTTTTATATGATTTTATATGCGTTTTAACATTACTTCAATAGAAATTTATCTAAATTGAACTTTGAAGAGAGTGAAAGAGGGAATCGATTTGGAAGTAATACTTTGAGGAGGTTCCAGATGGTTTTACAAAATTAGGCCATTTTATCACAAAAATTTTATTGTATTTTACGTATATGTATTTTTAAACGTTATCCTGCGAAATTTCTATCAAATTCACTAAGTATTTAAAAAGTTATTTATTTTTAAAGATTACAACTTTTCTAGGTGTTCTTACAAGAGAAGAGAAAAATATGGAAAAAAAAACACATTAAAAATGGATAGATCGAATTAATTTTACATTTAAATGCAAAAAAAAATTTTTTAAAACCATAATTGACCATAGTTTGTTATTAAAAGTGGTTTAGTATTTTTTTAAAATTTACGTCACTTCTTTCCATGAAAATTAGTATTAATCAATTTTTCACATCAATTGGAACACTTGAAATTCAATATCTAATATAAAATTTTTAAAAACACGTTATTATTCAGTTTCGATACAAGATGTTTTTTAAACCATCCAAAACCTCCTTAATACTATTTCACATGGATTATTAATGTATACATGAATAATAAACGTAACGTGTAAATTAAATTAATATAAAAAGATGTACAGATCTCACAACCTAAATGGGCGAAGCCACGGGCAAAAAGCTAATAATTAATGAAAAAAAAAACAAAAAAAATAATTTTGCTGAGCAGACAGAAGGCGTCAATGCAATTGACATCGGTGCTCAACGGCATTCGCGGTCTGCCCAAAGGTTGGGAGAGCAACGGTAGGCCCTGCTCTCCCAGAGTCCTGTTCTACTTCGAGAGGTGTCCCTCGGTCTTTCGAAATTCCGACGACAGGGTTTGGCCAGGTATAAAAAAGCTCGAGCATTCTTTAGAGGATCAAATCTACCAGGTCCTCAGGAAAAATCGTATCGTCACGAACATCAGGTACGCTCAGTTCGTTGGAGAAAATCTTCTCGCGATAATTAACGTTCCAATCGCAGCTCCAATTCGTTGTTCGCCGTGCCGGCCAATCAAGAGTTCGTTTACGTTCACACGGGTTCGACGGAGTCCCGGGATCTCCTAGGTCGCATGACCCGCTCATTGTTCGAGAGTTGCGCCCTGGGTTCGAACGCTCCGAAAAATTGGATTAACGCCGAAAGTACTACCCACATAGATGCTGAGACCGAACTGGCTGAGACGCGATCCTTTCGCTCATTTCTCCAGCAGCACATCGATCTCGCCTTCTCGAAGGGTTTCGACGACAACGTCGGTCGTCACACCGTTTCCAGTCACTTCGAAGCAAGTTAATCGTCGTCGAAACGCGTATCAAAGGGGCACTGAACAATAATCGTCTCCATGACTTTTTTTCCCGTAGATACCGACGCTGTCACTCTTTTTCCAAGTTGCCAACAGACTCTACGATTTTTTTATGGTGAATCCCGAGGACGAGAACGGAGACAATGACGATAACGACGATGACAACAACGACGGAGGGGGTGGCGACAACGACAAGCCACTCTCGATGTTGCACGGTCTTCTCGACACTGACGTCAAGTTCAGCAAGAGCCGATGCGGTAAAGTTTTGCCGAGAGCATTGCAAACCTATCAGGACAATCTGCCCCAACATTACGGAAGGTTCGAACTTTTTTTTTTCAATCAATGAGTGTGTTGAATTAGTTCGTCCTCAATAAAGCTTCAGTCGATGAGAGAGAGACGGGCTATCAGAGGCAAACAGAAAAAAGAACTTTCTAGAAACGTGTTTGCTCCCGTACCCTCTCTTTTCGAGTCTAGTTAGTCCTACGTCAAATGTCAATCAGGTGTACATCTTTGCTTCCGCCGTTTTCCTATACATGACTTTAGCAGTAAATTGTGGTAAACAAAATAGATGATAGAGGCCATAAAATACCCTTGGGTATCTGTCAGTATATTCTTATTTAAACATCAGTCGATTTATGTTTTAACATCAAGTTATTGTCGATTGAAAATAGCAGTTTACAAGCCAAATTTTCGTCATTTGCGGGAGGTTTTAATTTTTTGCATTAATAAGCATAAATCTGCAGCTGAGGCTTATCGAATGCTTTTAAATTCTTATGATGAGGCTACTATTAGTGAAAGAACGTGTTACGAGTGGTTTTAAGGCTTTATGAGCAGTGATTTTGACGTCAAAGATTGTGCTCTGTATTTGATACGATCAGCTCTGCGTAGTGTACTAGGAGCTGTTAAAACTGGCTGAAACAATCATAGGAAATCGGTATCGAATGCAATTGATGCATTTGGGCTGAGTATTGAGAGAGAAACAATACAATGAAAGACACGATAAAGGATTTTGGATCACAAAAATGACCTTATTTTTCGAAAGTGATCAAGATGTTCTTAAAAACGTTAAAATAGGAAGTCTTAGCCCAGCTTCTATGTCCCCAGACGTTGCTCCCTCTGACTATTACCCATTTTGATCAATAACACGCGGTCTGGTTGGCCAAAACTTTCGATTTTATGAAGAGTCAAAAATTTAATCGGTTTATGGATCAAAGATTATCAGTTTTTCAACACGGGATTCGTACGCTGCCTCAAAGATGGAAGAAAATAGTGGCCAGCAATTGACAACACTTTGAAGGATAAATATATAGCCATCTTTTTGCAATAAAATCATAAAATTCGGAGAAAAAACGGCGGAAGCAAAGTTTTACACCTAATATTATAAATGTTGTTGTATCAATAAAATGAAATAATTAAATAACGCGTTGTTGTTGCACGCAGAACGTATCATGAGACGAGACTGGCCCACGCAATGGCAGTCTTTGAGATGCACGCCAGGGGACCGTTGTTCGATGAATTCAGCGAAAAATTGCGGCGCGAGTGCGACAAGTATTGGCGAGCGGGCAGACAAATGTGCCAGGTCTTGTCCTTAACTGGTAATCCTTGCACGAATCCGATCCACCGAGGCGGTAGCGAGGGAGCTGGTGGAGGCGAACAGCAGAACCACACGGAAACGGACGACAGCGAGCTCCCGGTCATGGAACATTGCAGCGGCGTCAGATACGTGTGCGCCTGCAACTGCGGTCGATGTCAGGGACCGCGAGAGGATCCTTTCAATCTCCGTCACGCCAATTACGATTATTTTCAGATGTTGGCCAAACAGTGCGGATGTTGTCAACTCGAGAGCATACAATTTCCGGTATTTCAACCGAGCACCCACAATTTCAGGTTCCATCGCGCGCGACTACGTTTTACCTCCTACATTCTAACTATTAATGTACAGAGAAAGGAAGAGAATATAACATAGGCATGTTTTTTGTGGACACTTTCGCAGGGCCGCTCAATTATTTTCCGGTGGAAAACTTCAAGACTCGTTCGGTCGCGTTGAGTCGTCGACGCCCCAGGGCCAGACTCAAGCCTGCGACAGTTTGGTCGATAACGCAATGCACGGTAATTAGGAATTTGGCATAAAATGATATGACATCTGATGACAGAATTTGAAATCTCTTAAACATTGCTTTTATTTTTCAAAGATGAGGTTGCGGGAGCGTTCGAGAGTATCGAACGATCACAACGATTGAGCAACGATCCGGCGGCGATAGTCGAGAACCGCGGCAGCAGACTCACAAATAAAACTAGTCTGACTCAAGGTGAAGCTCACAAGGTTGTCATACGAGTGGCTACGGAGACTGACAACTCGAAAGGTCCGTGTAACAAAGATCTCTAATAACAATGACGACTATAATATAATATATAACATGTTATAATAACGATGCAGAAAAATCATTGGTCAGACAACCCTCGACGACGGAGTATCTGCCGGGAATGTTGCACACCGAGTCACCGGCGGGCCTGTTGCCCCAATTTTCCAGCTGGTCCCTAGTCTGCCTTGGACCGAGCAGCCTCTATTCTCACAATTTGGGGCTCCAGCATCAAGCCGGAGTTTCAACGACCTCGGCGTTTCTCCTACCCTGGGACGTGACAGTCAGGTCGGATTCTATTACTACATACGAACGATATTTTCTGTAGAAAAAGAAAATGAAATTTTGTAATTTACGCGACAGATTGGAGCATCAGAAAGAAAGAGGCTCGTATTGGCCAATGGTTGGAGATCACGAGGCTCGGAATTATTGTCAGCAGCAACAGCAGCAGCGTGGTAAAAATTACCAAAATGCAAATACGATCAAGTGCCGAAAATCCAAGGGCGGAAAAGAGTTCGTAGTCAAGATATTCGTCGGTGTCGAGTACGAGTGTCCGCGCGGTCACAGATTCATGGCGTCCGCGCCGGACAAAGTTCTCAAGGCAACGGGAAACGGAATCGTCAAGGACAGCGGCAACAAAGTTACTTCGAGCACGGCCGATATGCCTCTCTATTTCCCGTGCCCATGCAGGTTGTAGTAGCTCCTCGTCGACGATCCTCGTAGAATTAGGTGTACTTGCTTCCGCCATTTTTTTTCAAAATTTTATGATTTTATTGCAAAAAGATGGCTATATATTTATCCTTCAAAGTGTTGTCAATTGCTGGCCACTACTTTCTTCCATCTTTGAGGCAGCGTACGAATCCCGTGTTGAAAAAACTGATAATTTTCTAAGTCGATCGATCCATAAATCGGTTCGATTTTTAACTTCTTCATAAGATCGAAAGTTTTGGCCAGCCAGGCCGCGTGTTATTGATCGAAATGGGTAATAGTCAGAGCAACGTCTGGGGAACATGTCGGGTGGGCTAAGACTTCCCATTTTAACGTTTTTAGGTACATCTTGATCATTTTCGCAAAATAAGGTCATTTTCGTGATCCAAAATCCTTTATCGTGTCTTTCATTGTATTGTTTATCTTTCAATACTCAGCCCAAACGCATCAATTGCATTCGATACCGATTTCCTGTGATTGTTTCAGCCGGTTTTAACAGCTTCTAGTACACTACGCAGAGCTGATCCTACCAAATACAGAGCAAAATCTTTGAAGTCAAAATCACTGCTCGTAAAGACTTAAAACCTCACCATAAGTATTAGAAAGCATTCGATAAGCCGTAGCTGCAGATTTAGCGTATTAAAGTAAAAAATTAAAATCTCCCGCAAATGACGAGAAGTTGGCTTGTAAACTGCTATTTTCAATCGATAATAACTTAATGTTAAAACATAAATCGACTGATGTTTAAATAGGAATATACTGACAGACACCCAAGGGCATTTAATGGCCTCTATCATCTATTTTGTTTACCACAATATACTGCTAAAGTCATGTATAGGAAAACAGCGGAAGCAAAGTTGCCCACCTAATAGTATAATATAAATGGAATGTCGTAACAATTATTCGCAGGCAACCAAAGCCCCTGATGGCGCAACTCATGAGAATTCACGTCGTGACGCCCAAGGCTCCTGTTCACGTGACGCTGAATCCTCGCGTACAACCGGCACCGGCGCCCTGTCCCATCTTCGTTACCGGCTGCGAGGAACCAATCAAACTCTCTCAGAGCGCCTACTGGGTCCTCAGATTACCGTATCCTTTCCAACTTTCAAACTTTTCAGCGTCAAGATTTTTCATAAATTCTAATATCTAATATCAATGATTATTCCTTGAACGATAATTTCGTAGATACGTATACGTGGGGGAAAAGGGCCCGTACCTCGCCCCAAAAGAGCCCGTGCCGATATCTCACGCTCGTTTGTTGGCCGGAATGTATGGAATCAGCCAGGTCGTCACGGAAAAGAAGTAGCGCTATTTCAAATAAACGTACAACGATACTCCAGCACGATTCACTCGTATAACTCGAGTTTTACCTTTTAACCCATGTACCGTCGAAACGATGCCACGTTTTTTTTTTTTACATACGACTTCTTCTTTCTCTCCATCTCGACGATGAATAAAACGTTGAATACGAAAATGGGGGGAAGAAACGCGATCGATGATGGGATTCGTGAGATGGAGAATACGCGAGGATACGAGAATAAGCGAGGAAAGAATGAAAAAAATGCATCTTTTCCCGCGATTCTTAACGCCAGCTCAAATTTTTATGTACGCCAAGAGGGGCCGGGAGAGAGGGAGAGACGGCACTCGGACGAGCCGTCCACTTTTTTTTTTCCACGCGATAATACCGCGAGATAATAATATGAGCCGCGAGAGGTAGATGAGTTGGCCCCGGCCCAAAGTGCGCGCGTAAAGGGTGGGAAAAGAAGAGCCCGCGGCCCGAAAACCCTCCGATATGTGTACATATACATATATATATATTTATATGTATGTATGTATATGTAGAGGGGAGGAGAAGAGAGATGGAAAGGTCACGGTAACTATATAGGAAGAGGAACGCATCACGTGAGAATTGGCGCGATATTGTGCGCTCACGGTGGGCCTCCGTTTATCCGATATAGATGAAAAATATGAGCGCATTCATATCATTTTTACTAGTTATTATTTATAAAAAAAAATAATGATACCATTGGATTCTAAAAATAGCATTTATATCAGTAAACTGCCCTTAGATTTTCCATAAGTTTACTCGTTTTTTTTTTTTATAAAATCCATTTGAATTTTGGCATTAACAGATAAAAGTTAATTCTCAAATATAGAAGAAAATACGCGGCACGCTCGACACCTTTTTTTAATACTTGACGTCAAGACGCTGCCGCGTCTCTAAACAATATTGTGGACTGATAATTGGATCCTGGTGGAAATATGTCAATCGTATAATGCTATAATTTAACAATAATTTTTTACAGAATATAACATTTACGATGAAATTCGTACAGATTCTGGTAATTTCTAATCCGGGAATTGGGACCGACTGTCAGAATATGTCGCAATTTTATTTTTTCCTTAAACGACGACATTTTCGGACATAATGACAAAAAGTATCAAATTCTGTGATTTTATAGGCATTCTATCGAGTTAAGATAATATGACGGATTCCGTTCGATTTTTATAGATTTTTTTCTGACAGAATCGATCACATTATGTACGATTCGATTAAATTATGTTAGAATCTATAATTTTCTACAATCAGACACATTTTTCAACAGACTTTAACATTATTTGTCAAATTATATAATAAATGAATTTCCACCAGAGGACTAGCTTGACAAAACGAAACATTACGATAATATAATAAAAATCAATGGAAAAGAGAAATAACAAAAAGAAAAGTAGAAAAGTCGGTTGAAATCGAAAAGCCAAAAAGAAATAGACGTCAGATATATTGTTTATGCAAAAAAATGAAATTATCTTATTGTTCTTGAATTTATATTTATTGATTGATTTTTCATTCCCCGATTCATCGAAATGAAAATATTTAAAAAAAAAATACATACGATACAAGATGTAATATAGGGATATAGGTGTATATGTGTAAAGGTGTGTATGGTGGGAGTAGGGCCCCGCTGGACGGTGAGTCGCGGCGGCGGCCCAACGGGGGGACCCGGGGTCACATTCCAAGATGGCTGTGCCCGAGGAATGCAGTGGGTGCCCCCCTGAGACGCCTCGCTCCCTCCTTTTTTATTAATCAAACGCAATTTATTCTCGTATACCCTATCGCGAAAACAAACCCCGGCGTACAACGTCGTCGTACGCGTCGAAGCTGCTCTCGTACTCTGATCTCGCGAAACTGGATAAATATCCGAGATCCGTGTGTACTCGGGGCGATAGTTGTGCACAAGAGGAGAAGAACATTTTTCGAATACAGGTTGATTTTGAGGTGCGCGTGAGGTGGTGGTTCGAATTACGACGGATAATGCCCGTGCGAGAGGATGCTACGTGTTAAACAATGTCTCACAGGGATATCTCGGAGGTAAAGTTCCTCGCTGATGATTTGACAGATAATTCGTAGAGTACAAGGAGTACACAGGGATAAGAGAATTAAAAATTAATTTTCACTGTGAAATCACGGTAGAAATTACTGAAAAAAATTTGAACGTTGGGGACGTGGGAATTTGCCACTGATTTGATACATTTTTACAATTCTCTCAGTTACAAAATTCCGATACATTCTCACGTAGAATTCGTACCTTTCTATATTGTAAGAAATTTCCGATATCTTACAGGAGAATTTCTAAAATACTAACGTAGAATTTACAATTTTCTCCACAGTAAAAATTACCTGCACGAACTTAAAATTTCTAAAATCCCTAGCTATAATACACACACACACACACACACTCTCGACTATCGTCCTTACTAACAACTCGCGATCACCCACTCGCACCCAACTCACAGCTTACACTCACACGTACGCACGCAACATACAACTCGCCGTGTTTACGTTCCGCAACCCTAATCCTGACGATTTTTTACTGTAGGGAACTACAAATTTTCGATCGACAAAAAATTTGTACATGCTTTTTGAATTTTTACGCACAAACATGAAAATTTTGCAATACGCACTGTAAAATTTAGTATATATTGAACACTTTTTTAACTTATTGCAGTAATGTTTACCTGCGAGTCCAAATTTTTATTCCAAATTTATTCTAAGTGCTCTATAAAGGTTTTAATATCAATTTTAAGCTCCGAAAAATTATTGAAGTTCTCAATTAAAATCAGAATATATTCTTCTAGTTCCTATACTTGTTTCTGAATATTCGTAAAAAGTACTTACATATAATTTATAAATTCTTATTATATTCCTATTTTAGTACCTAAGATTCTAAAAAAAGTACTGGAATATCGGGAATAAACTAATCATGATGTGGAGTCATTTTTACTGGACAATAAGTTTAAATTTACTATTTTTTTGTTTAGGTTTTTTGTTTTGTTTTGACCCATGTCATTATATGTTATGCTAAAAAAAAGTGTTAATTCATTACTTGAATGATTTGTTCAATTAAAATTTTTTTCTGACAATAAATAATGTATACTGCAATTGGATCAGTATATTGTGAAAAAAAAATGGATTCAAAAAATGTTGTATTAATTTTCTATCTGTCTATACTATCATATTCTATTCTATCTATACTAAATAAGAATAATTACAAGTGAATATCCTTGTAGCTTACATTGATACTATAGCAATGTATACTATAGCAAAAATTGTAGGTTTCAAATGTACAAACGCATCATTATGTTTGTAAATATATGAACATGTGAATATTGAACAAAATTACAGACAAATAATTCAAAAAATT
>JABMBV010002892.1:0-11157 GCA_018906735.1 Mesochorus sp. PSUC_FEM 10030011 | reverse complement strand
TAAATATTTTTTATTATATTTTTTATAAATTTTGTAAGTTATGAATTCAATTAATTATATTTTAAACTACGATTTTATGGTTTTTATACTTTTTAAGTTTTTCATATACGTGATTTAAAGGTTATATTTTGTTAACGTTATAGCTATTCATTCATAAAGTATGTGTGTTTGACAATTTTTTTTTTCTTTACTTTTCTTTACTTCTTTACTTTGTGTATACTATTTATGTTTTTCGAGAGAATTTTGTAACTTTTTACAAAATGCCTTTATTTACTATAAATGTAATTGCGATTGACTTCAAAAGGTTCGAAATTCTATATCGATTTGATGTATATTATAAAAAACAGCCTTTAATCTAACATCAAACATTTATTAGCATTTTTAATAACGATATATAATTGTTCAAATAAATTGATCTTTAATACATCCAGAATCATTAGTTGTTGCAGGCACCCTGCTCGATACGAGCATATTTTTCTTATATCATTGGAGTATTATATCGTCACTCGCACATTTATTGTATCATCTGCGCTTCAACTACATTTCTATATACATCTAAACTAAGCAAGATGAGAGGGATAACTTAAGGTGGCTCTGAATGAAACGCGTATCATCCGTCGTGCTACAATAATCCTTGTAAGCCGAGGATTTTCCTAGCTCCTTGCTGCTAGATACATATATATAAATACGTATATATAAGTATAACTATATATTCATATTCTATGTACCTCCAACTCCATATCTACGTACATAAAAGTGACATCGAGTATACCGGTGAGAATTACGTTCGAGAAAAGGTACAAAGATTTTTGAGCTGTGAATTCAAGAGAGACGAAGATATACAAAATGGAGTAACAACTTAACTGTCATCTTTTCTATTTTTTGTTCAAAACAAAACTGCGAAACGATGAAAATCCTTGTCAGTCATATTACGCACACATACAAACATACATCAGATAAATAGTATTTTCGATATCGCTTGGATTCCTCGAGAATTCGTAAGTAGAAACGATCCAATATAGACACGTAAACTTCTAACAAATGAAATGGCATAATCCGAATAACTTTGACTCGTGAATGCCGCCCTTCCGTTTTCCATCTGTAGAACGAACGTTCTCTTTCAACACTGAGATCGTATCCCACGTATTCCACTGCCATCATTTCTCCATTCTCGCCATTTTATTGCACAAAAAAACCAGCCGAAAAGACATGAAAATAATCGGCTCGTGATGCCTCTCGGCATTTTTGTCTTTGACACCAAACACACTCGAGGGAGAGATAAATGTATAAGACTCAAAAATCTTCGAGAGCATCCATAATGTAATCCAAAAAAAAAAAAGAAGAATTCATCCCTCTTCTCTCTCATATCACGTGCATTCTCTTTTTCTCACATTACGCTTTGAAATTAAATTCTCTTAATATATAGAACTCCGATGCAGGAACATTTGCTCCGAAGATGAAAAGAATGTGTTCATGACTGTAAAATTTGAAAGATAGGTAATATTCGAATAATTCGTAAATTCATAAAAAGGATTAACTATTTTGCTCGGTATATGAAAAAAAAAACACTCTCGATACGAAGTTTGATGATAATTTTCGTAGTACATTAAAAAAAAAAAATAATCAACTGAATTCGAAAACAGTCACCCCGACTTGAACCGCACATCGTGAATTTGTTAGAGCGCAATTTTAACTCGGCTTACATGTATCAAGAGGAACGCGAGGGCCAGAACTTCTCTGACCTCTGTTGTACATGAGGCAGAGTTCATAGTGGCGCTCGGGGAAATATCTTGTCGAGATCATTTCTCCTGGCACAAGCTGTGTCGTATATAGGGTCGCTTGCGAGACGTTCCGTGTAAAAGCATTCGTGACGTTTCTCGACCTCCGGAGTGCATTGCACACACGTAAGGCCGTTTTTTTCTCGTATTCCCACGTGCCCTCTATAGCCACTGGAGTACATCAGAAAAATCGACTCCATGCTCTCTTATATGCTCGTGGAGTTGGCACACACTGCGAACCACCACCATCAGCTGTGCACCTCATCCTCCTTTCATGTATCCGTTTTTCTTATATATATTTTTTTTTCCCTTTTTCTCAAGCCGAATGCTATTGCCCTAGCTAACTCGTTTTCCAACGACGGGTATCGAGTTACCCGGTCAGTATCAGAGAACCGGACGTGCACGAGCGATTCCTCTTCTGTCTTTTTTTCCGTACAAATGTACACGGGAATTGCACGCGGTAAAAATAAAAGTCAAAGAGATTCGATCAGGGACAAAAATGAACTATACAAACACGAAGGTTTTATCATGTAAACATTCGTTAGCCTGATCGTAATTGAAACAGGATTCATTTTTCGACCATTTACGGATAGTCATTTTTCCCTTCTCCAGACGCGGTTGGGGTCTTGTCGACTACTAGGGCTCTTTATATTTTAATATTTTAGTAAACTGGGCACCAGCAGCTAGTTAGACAGAGGACTAGCACTCGATCCAATATTTTATTGACAAAAAAAAGGAAATACTCTTACTTAGGGAAAGACGTTGGAGCCCTAAAATGATGTAGGTGAGCGAAAAGCATAAATAGGTATACATAAACGAAAAAGGTTACTTATATTCTTTCATATGATCTAAATATTTTATTCTCTTTAACCACAAATCTAACTACAATAGAAGGTAGATTCTCATCTACCTTCTATTCCCCTTGAACGTTTACACAAAAACGTTTATTTTAACCATATGTTCTTTATATTCTTTTTTTGGGGAAGGGGAGGAGGGGAATATGTTAGTAAAAACCTACAATATTTTGAAAATAAATTGTAAGAGGAAAAAAATATTTCAAAAATTTGACGACTTGTTGTTATCATAAAGAAATCAAAGCAGCATATTTTTGTACGAATAATTTGGAGTAATTATTTTGTTATGCAGTAATTGTTTTTAGCAACACTTTCCATCGTCCTCTCAACTCATTTTTGTGCATACCGAACAACACAGCCAGTTTTCTAGCTTTATGGTATAATAAAATTAAAGTCGAATTTTAACAGCAACCGACAGCAGCTTCGGCCTCTATTGCATTATCGTCCTCTCTTCCGTTCACCGAGTGTATACACGTTGAAGCTTTTTCTCGCCGAGAATTTTATTTTAAATGTTACATTTTCGTGGCCATGTGAAAACATCGCTAACCCACGTTGGCTAAGGTGATGAACAAGATAATCTTGACCAAGAGAACTATATTTTTATTCTGGATATGAATCTGCTGCGGACCACGGTTTACCTGAAACCTTTTGTCTTTTTTTCGCTTTGACGATACTTCCTTATTTTTTAAACCCTTAACACCTGTTTATACGAGATACTTTCAATTTTTTTTCGGTATGAAATCCTACAATTCTTCCAATCTATTTCTCTTCCGATATTCCTTGAACAAACAAGCGTCAGCTAAATGACAACAATAAAAATCAATAACCATACAAAAGTAATGTAGAAATCCGAATGTTTGTTTATTTCAGGAAAACGCGAGCGAAAACTATTGTGAAGAATATTTAAACGGATTTGTATATGTTGCGATATATATGGTTGATTCGTTGGCTGAGTGAACGTTTTGATGATTTTGCGGCTGAACGAACGTGTCATGTCCACAACTCCCAATGGTTTCTCAATATATACGATCTATCGACTATACGTATATATTTTTTTTCTCTCACATTGTCATTCTTTCTACACTCGAAAGCACGACGTGTTCAGTACGAATCATCAATTATTGTTTTATATGGAAATAAGAGTTTGTTGTGTTTCCGATTTTCATTTCGTTTTCAATCGTTGATTCATACGAAAAAGACAAAAAATCTAGGACAATTGATAGTACAATAGCTGTAAAAATTAATCCAACATAGATACATTAACTACGACACAAATTGAAGTAGGTCACGTTATTTTTCACACCAGCATCCACGAGGCAGAGACATCTTTTGCTCATATCATTTTTATTAGTTGACACTTATTCGCAGACAAATTGGTGACGGTGCGTCCATAGCACAAGTCTTTTATTTTTTACCTTCGTTCGCTTTTGCCACTGAGACTAGGATAGAGTGACGCTCAGGAGTGAATATCGGGTATGCACGACACATCGTGAGTACTCGTTAGAAAATGTCACGGATATACTTGGAGCGAACGGAGCTTCGGAATCCCGAGGAGATACGAGAAGTGCCATGTACACGATTTATGTGGAACGTTTCGAACCGAATCGACAAGGTGGTCACGATTGATTTCTTCTTTTATGTAACATATGTTGTAAAGCAATGTGAAAAATTACTTTTCCTAGTGGCATGTAAAATGTTTATTTTTCGAACCAAAATACGTAATAAGAATATTGAAAATTTATCTCTATCTCTATTGTTTACCAAATCAAATATTTAGTCATTCATAAATATCTTGAAGAATTAAATATTTTTTTAACTGCTCTAAAAAAAAATTGAAATATCTGGTCACTTGAGTACAAAATGCCTTACATATTCAAAATACTTTACATCGATCACGCTCTTCATATATAACTCACTCGTTTCTTCCCCATTGCTCGATTTTATTTTTAAAGTTAAACTTCTCAGAGGACAAGGGTAACATTTTAGCGTGTTATGCGAATTCAATGCAAATTCATCACGGTTTAAAGAGAAATGATTCTTGCCCTTATTGATGCTCGTGGAACAAAATGAGAAAGAAAAAGAAAAAAGACAACACTTTTCGAGAGTTATAAATATTGGCACGTGATACGTGAGTGAAAACGTCCAACAGAGATAAGCAAGCGAGTTTCGAATGTTAAGCAGTTATACAATAAAATAGAAGGAAAAATATAGAATAGTGAACTAAAAATCAACCATTTTTAAATATGAAAAAGCAAAAAATTTGTAATGGTTGAAAGTATGAATAATATCATATGTCAAATGGAAAAAATTTAGAATCAATTATTAATTGCCAAAAAATAATTAAAATCGACTGAAAAATCACGGTTCTATATGTATTCCCCCCCTTAACTATTCACATTGACAATAAAAACTAAATATTTTACTCATCCTACACGAGATGATCAAAATTTGAACAAAAGTATAAATATAAGTCAAACCTACTTGTGTTATTATATATTTAACTCTTAACACTGGCAATAAAAACTGAATATTTCACTCAATTTACACGGATTGATGGAATTGGACAAATATACGAATACAACTCTCTCATGAAATTTTTATTCTGACAGCAAAGCGTTTTCAAAAACGACAGCAAATAACGTACATGCACATTTCAATACTCGAAGTACTTCGTTGAAATTGATACGACACAATGGGAATACTATAGTTGACGAATACATCGAAGACCTCGTTTTATCATTTAAACTTTTAACTCTTACGAACTAGAAAAATTGCATTCGAAATTTATTTTCTCTTCAACCAATGTAACTTGACATGACAATTTAAAAAAATAAATACAGACTATAATATAATGAAAAAATAATCATAATGATTAACAACAACATGAGGGAGAACGTGAATTTTTTTTCGAGAACACTTGAATAACGAGACCATATTTTTCAACTTATATAAATTATGAAAGAATAAACAAAAATAAATATTCTACTAGAATAATTCTTTCCACTGATCTGGTAAAGAAAAATCTTTTAATCATTATATTATACATAGGTTTTTTTTATGAATTTGAGATCAAAAATAAGGAATGCGCTTAATGAAATATTCATAAAAACGCTGTAGAGATACCAGTACCGAATAAACTACTTGACAGTTTTTATCCCCGAGATTCTGTAAAAATATTTCTGTATATCTATATATGAGAGATAAAGAAACATAAAAAATTGCATAGGAAAAGAATTTTCCAGAAATTATTACAAAACGAGCAATCTCCTTATTCTTCATCCTTTTTTTCATTACCTTTCAGAGACGTTCGGTGTTTTATTAATTAACACTGCAAATTCATAATTCTCAATTTCCTACTATATACATATAATGTAGAGAGATAAAAAAAAATGAAAGAAAAAACTGTGTAAAATAAATACCGAGAGAGGAAAAAAGCTTGCTTCCCTCTAGTTTCTATACTGCATAAAAATAATAAAGTAAAAAACCCCGAGTAGAAAAGAAAACTTTATAAAACAATACGTTATATTCGAGATATTTTTTTCATATGATCATTTTCAATGAAGTCTGTACATATATGTAACAAGAAAAATACAGAAAGAAGTGTTCATTTATTTTCTTGCCATGTTCATTAGAAAAAAAAATGTATAGCTATACATAAGCAACGAAAAGAATTGTCTGACCAGATGAAGAAGACGCTATCTTGTTAAAAAATAATTATTCATATCCTTAACAAAGGTACTCTCCAAGTGTGGCGAGTATAAACAGGAGCTAGAGAAAAATAGGACTTCCGGGTGGAGCGTAAAAGAGGTAGATTTAAACGTCGACTGTCTCGCCAGTATACTTCAGGGCAAATTGCGAGTAAAGTTGTGGATGGGGGAGGATGAAATTTCTTTGGAAAGTATATTTATCAGTGAGCGCCGTGCGCTTATATATTAAAGGGTATATGCATTCAAGATAGAGAAAGATGTAAGATGGCAGAGAGAGAGAGAGAGAGATAGAGGGAGAAAGATAGTTTGTTTATCGAAGTTTAGACGATAAGGCCAACGTGAAGTGGATTATTGATATGCTAAGCAGTGTGACTTGTGGCACGCAAGGGGCACAAAAGCATACACGTGGAAGTAGCGCATCTAATGACTTTTCCCGTGAAAGACGATTCTCCTGGTGTTAATTACACGTATGCAATTCACGAAGTTATATTACACTTTGCCTAAAGCAAATTACGCAGTTGAGACACTACAACGATGAATTTGACAAATCGAGTGAATGGTCAAAACTATTAATTAAAGATAAAATGTCGCGTATGGGACTCACTAGGGCTTTTAAACAACCTTCGGCTCAAGTAAACTTCTTGCATAGACCATTTATAACTGCCAACCAGTTGAAAAAAGAATATCGGTGTTTAACATCGTTCCAATCTCGTCTTTTTGTGAACTTGCTCCCAAAGGTCCTCTATGTTACAAAGGCCTCTTTATTATCCTACCTCAGTATCTGTCTCTCTTTCTCCCTTCCTCTCTCTCTCTCTCTCTCTCTCTCTCTCTCTGCTCTCTCTCTCTCTCTCTCTCTCTCTCTCTCTTTCTCTCTACATGAATACGAAGACTCCTTACACTTACAATCTCCTTGATGTTAACTACTTCGAACCTTATAGACCCTTGAGAATTTCGGTACTGTAGTACTATCTCAGATTCGAGACTGTATTCTCTTCTTCTTCAATTAACGCTCGGATACATTTAACACGAGACAATATAACGTTCTGATGCCAAGTGATAAAGATAAATCTGTTTATAAAAATAACAAGATTTTATATTCTGATTAAATGTAGGGAAAATATTTTTATCTGCCCATCTTTCTATATAACTCCTTCTCCCTCTTTCAAATGTTTGGTTTACCACTGCTCTTACTAGTAGTTATGGCACGAATGACATGTCCACCCCCAACGAAATTTCATGCAACCTCTCTGACAGTTCGCGGAATTCAACAGCAATCTCGGGATACTGTGGCTCTATATATGCATGTATCTAGAGAGTATGTATATGTAGACCAAATGTGGAGATGTGGTGGATGGCACAAGAGTAAAGAAGACTTATATAGTCCTGCGGCTGGGCCTTAACCCATATCCTCGGGCAACCACCCAGCCAAATTCAGAAACTTCACGGTAACGTACATATATATATATATACATAGTTATATTATACATGCCTAGAAAAACCACGAATTACATAACTTGCTCTTGCAACCGACAACTCATCGTCTTGTGCTATCTTGCTCTCTTGCTGTCTCGTCTTTTCGCCCATTTCCCTTGTTACATGAAATAGATACCCATAACAACAGAAATTAGTAAATGGAGAAAGCCCATATGATATGGAACAAGAATTTGGAGGAATTAAGACTATTACGAAACAATTTGAACAATCAAAGATATACGCGAATAATTGATTACTCAATGTCAGATTGTAATCAAATTATACCTCACGAGTGGATTGAGCTCGAGGTGTCGATATACTTTTCGTGTTAACATACCATAATAATTCATAGCCTTTTAAATTTTAAAAATGCATCTTGAATAATCAAGCTCTGATCATTTTTGAATTTTAATCCACTTTTTTAAAAATTTTCCTTTCGCCAAATTAATTGATTATCTTTAAAGTAACTTTACGTTTTTAATTGTAATAATTATCATGCCTTGAATTAAATTTGATGAAAATTAACGTAGAGTTTAGCTTAAAAAACTTTGAGCTTATAAACAAAAACTTCATTGCAAAAATAAATTATAACATTTTCCATATTTTTCTCCTGTGGGTACCCCATATGCATTTTATCAACGGTTTTCAATGATCTCCATTTGACCTGTATTTGCACAGATGATGTATACATAAAAGGAAACGAGAAATTAGTAAACTTCCAACTTTCAAGTATTTTGCACGTAACAGTTTTACGAGATTCAATGAAAGAGCGAGAGAGAGAGAAATAGTATAGAGGACCTGATCTCAAGTGCAAACATGAGAGAACGAATCCCAAGTAGTACAAGTCAATATATGCGGAGGCCTACTCCGACTCTTTACAGACCAGCCGTACAGTTTGGCAGTCTATCGTTTCCAGCACCTCTATTTTTTCCTTCACCCGACACTTCTGCAGAGTAAACGAAAAATAATTGAGTATCTGTTTTTCAAAATCAGTTCATATACGATGAATAATCTATCAAATCCAACTCGACTGAAGTTCTCTCAAATATATTTTACTCTACCACAATTAAATATTTCATTTGGATTATACATCCATCTGAAAAAAAACGTATTCATGATGATATTTCGGCAAAAAAAATATTAATAACCGCAAATGATCTCATTAAAAAAATTAAAAGTGTGTAAAAAGTATTCAACAGTACAATAAAATGTACAGAGTATAAATACAATAGATACATACCTCCATATAATGTAACTCATATAGGGTGACTCGAAATATATGATAAACCGGATATGTTCACCTTATGGGTGATGTCCTGGGCATAACTATTTAGCCGCGTATATAAATACCGGAAACGTGCGTGCTCTTGCACGAACAACCTCTATTCCGAAAATTTAATTCAAAATATATTATCCTTCGGTTATATAGCTCTTGCGTTGTGTCCGGGTTTGAAGAAAGGGAGGGGGAGGGGTTATGATTATAGAGACCAGGGAGAAGTATACACGGGGTCTCTCCATTGTGCATAACTTTTGTAGGTGCATCCATTGTACTGAACCGAGCTGGACTATCGCTCGTATTCCCGGAGACAAACCACACATTGTCAAAAGGGATGGTATTACGATACAGGGGTTGGTTTTCCCTCTTTTCCGCGGTAAATCTAAGCTTGGTTGTATGAAAGCTCTGCCAACTATGTGAATATTTGTGTACATACATGTATATGCACATAACACATACGTATATGTTATTTATATATTATAGAAGTTCTTCAAGCCTTCACCTACTTCCAATCCTGCAATCCAATTGAATACATGTATATTTATATGAAAGTTATTGGTCAAATCGGCAGGTCTATAACCTGTCTATTTTTTTTTTTTTCAAATCGAATTATTGTTTTAATAATGAACGAGAAATGAATTTGAAAAAAATCACACGATTTTTAACTTTTCATAGCGCCTGCACTTAAAAATATTCCCAGCCAAAAATTGGCTATAAAAATGTCATAAAAATGGATACCGGATGTATCGATTTAACCTGAAGTGTATCATGTATCTATATATATATATTTACCTATAAAATATATACATCATATTCCCACAATATTCCATCTCCCACCGATACAAAATTTCACCCCCTTTTAGCGCTCTCACTGCTCGATATATATATAATAGACGCTTCGAACAAATTGTCAATTTTTTTTTTTCTATATTTCGGTATAACCTCGATAAAGGTATTATTGAGTAATACATTTCTCAGCGTGTGCTTCTCTATCTTTTTTTTCTCGCCGAAATATCTAAACTTTCGTTAGGTGGAAATTACTCGGGATGCAAGTTTACTTTAATGCTTTATTTTTCTAACTGGAACGTAATACATTTATTTTTTAATAATTTAATTTATTTTTTTTCTCGTATTAAATGACTCCGGAAAAGATCCAGCTATGTTTGTCCCACATATATACTGATATAATGCTGTCTATTTATGTATCATGGTGTGTGTATCAAGGGAACAATATTATAAACGTGAGCCGCGAGCTAGAACATCACAAACGACTGGAAAAGCTTAGCTTTTGACAAGAGAATTTATACCAAAGAGTCGAGAGTGGTGCGTAACTCGATATTAACCTTCTATGATACCGATATACCGTACAAATCGTGGCTGTCGACTTCTCGTCGTTTCGCTTTTTTTTTATATTTTATCCCCAGTTATATATATTCATCTATGGATATTTTTTTTTCTCAGTTTTTCACCCTTTTTTATTCATGTTATACGGTTATCCATTTTTTTTTCTATCCTGCTTTGCACCACAATATCGGGAATATCGTACAAGGAAAAGCATTCAAGTTTTAGAATCCCATAGTATTGGTATATTCGCTGCATAGATTGTTAAGTCGAATGTGCACTAGAAATATGCATGAAGTATGTTTACCATAAGCTAACGAAAAATAATAGCCACCTGGATATAAACAAACAGAAATGTCAAGGAGTGCGTGAAAGAGTGTGCTTGTTGTGTGAGAGTGAAAAATGAAGTGTGTTAAAAGGGGTGAAAAAGCATATGCGTTTTTCATAAGCCATGGCTGGCAAAACTTCATCCTCACCGACTTTTTTCCTCGTTCCAACGCTTGTTTTTACGGTTTATTCTTTCTCTCTCTCTCTCTCTCTCTCTCACTCTCTCTTCGTTCCTCTCTCTGCGTACAAAACCAAGTGGGCGTAATGCTCCGTACGGTAGTATTCCAGTAGTTGAACAGCGAATCGGGGGCTCGGTACTTTAACACCCATATGTTGCGACAAGAAATAGACGAGGGGGCGGGAAATAGGCGGAAAATTGTAAAATTTGTTTCGGATGGTGT